>JAGDQP010017850.1:0-37712 GCA_022664845.1 Lepisma saccharinum | reverse complement strand
TAAAGACAAGAGTGACGCAAGAATTCTACTCACAAAAGAAGTGATATCCATTTTGCGAATTTCTTTCTGTGTCACTATGGCGGAAGAATACTAAACCTCTTAATTTTATTACTTCCGTCATAGTGACACAAAGAAAGTAACTCGCAAAATGGATATCACTTCTTTTGTGAGTAGAATTCTTGCTTCACTCTTGTCTTTACCCCGAAGGGTGTTTTATACTCATTGTCTATACGACCTAATCTTCCAAAATTCTACCAACAATTGTCTAATTAAGCCACAATTGTCTTCAAAACAAGAATTTTGTTAGTATACGACCACCGGCGTTCATCTAACGAACAGGCAGGAAGTGAAATTTTACGCATGCACAATCAATTGACAATCAAGAAAGATCCAAATCTTTAAATACACACTTTTTTCAAGTATCAGGAATTTGATAATTTTTTTACAAAGAAAAAAAATGAATCTACCGATCAGTGAAACTACTGAATTAGAAATTGAATATTTTACTTTACCTTAGAAGTTATCTTTAAATTTACGCTCAGTTTACAAATTTTACAAAAATCTGTGACTTCTTTACAAAGCCTCATGGATAACAAAACAATGAATTACCTAACAAGTTCTCGGATCTTCTCCTTCACGAAATAATTCCTTGGTCAACAATGGCATTAGTCCTTCTTATATTGATTCTTTTCTTGTTATTATAAATATTATGTTGTGTATTGTATATCATCGTATGGAGAAGCCGCAAGTCTAAAAGAACTCTATGTTTCCAGAAATTATTGTTCTAGAGACTTTAATAGTGGTCCCCGTGCTAGCCACTCTTCTTACAAATTTATGTGTACATCTACTCTACCAAATAAAAAATACTTTCAAGTCGAACAGTTAACATTTCAGGAACAATGATTTCTCACTTGACAAGATCATACACACTAACAGTGAAATCAAGCATGACACTTCTAACATTGAACATTCGTTCTCAACAGCTCACTTCAAGGATATAATGCCACCAGTGCTTAACACTGTTTCATTGTCGCTTAAAAGGAAGTGTAGTGATTATATTCTAAATTATTCCAAGCTTCAGTGTTTACAGTGTTCTTTATATTTTTACAAGTGAAATATTTATTGAAAATATCAATACACAGTGCTAAGTCTTGAATGTGTGAATAACATGAGCAAAAAATATAACTTACCAAAAAACTGTTTTTTCTCTCTATATTTTTTTGTCATAAAATCGGGGGGAGGGGGGTATATAATGATCCGCGTGTCTAAGGGTACGTGCCACTCATTCAAGACATAAATAAATATTAAAATGTGTGTTTCACGCTTTGTAAGCAAATGTGTTCTACAAGCATCATAACGTAAACAAGAAGTAAGTGCACAAGCCATCGTAAACCTCAAGCAGACGACGACAGCAATTCGATAAAGAATCGAATATGGAGTTGGCACAGCAGAAGGAGGTACTTGGAGGACCGCTCCAAAAGACCCTATAAATATCCAGATATTTATGTAACAAGCATCACCCCTCGTCTGGGTGGTCGCCTGAATTCTATCCGCTTACGACCAGCAACAGGTAAAAGCACCTTCCTGGATAAACACTTTGCAATGAGTTGGTATGTGTCCTTCCTCACCTGACACACACATTTAGCAACGGTCTAGTGTGTCCCCCTAAAACACAAACCTGTACACTGTTGCGACGGACTGGTACATTACCTTGGCACACATTTGCAACGGACTGGTGTCTATCCCTTTCTGCACACATTTTTCAACGGGCTGGTGCAGAACTTCATCCTGCTTCTCTGAGGCGTAAACCCCAAAGAAGAAGGCCATAATTTTTATTGTACAATCACTTATAATCCCTGGGTGGCTTGCACGTTTCTGCTGCCAAATGTCCTTTTTTCACCCGAAATTCTCGCACGCCAGTTTTATTGTATCTCTGTGTTGATTGTACTCTTATGGATTATCTATGAAAGCTCATCCTGGCTACAAAAGAAGGTTTGAGGAAAACTAACTAATTCCAGCCAGAAACTACAGCTGCGTAAACTATAAATAACGATATGATCATTATTGTCAATCACTAAGTCAATAAAGTAATTGTAAGTTGTAGAGAATGCCGTATTTCACCAGCATTTACCAACTAATAATTATTATCATTCATATAACGAAACAAGTGCAAGCTAACGGTTATATCAAGTTTCTAAGCAGAAATTCAATATTTCACTGTTATTTGTCACCAGGATTAGACATAACATACGCTACATGAAACAATACAAATAAATGGAAAGGAAACTGTCTATTTGGCCCTCATAACAAAATGTTTAAAGTGAAATTGCAACTTGTTTGTTTCCTTTGTGTTAGAACTGCTGTCAGCATAGCTCAGTTTTAATTGATACTTTTGAGGAATGTTCCCAAGTGTGACACCTGTGAACACAACAATCTACGAATACTAATGTTCATATCAGTGTTTCTCCTGAGAAATAAAGAACACTAACAAACAAAACCAATTTGTATTAAGAAATTATGCATGAATGGGTCTGCTACAATAGCGCGGCATGACAGTTGGTCGACAAGGACAGTTGGTCGAGATGGACAGTTGGTCCACACGACTATTGGTCGAATGGACATTTGTTCGACACGACAATTGGTCGAGATGATGATTGGTTGACACGACAGTTGGTCGACACGCCGATTGGTAGACACTAGAATTGCTGGACACGACAGCGTGTGCACGTTCACACTTCAACGGCTGTAGCTCGACGACTGACAGTTATAGTGAAACGAGACAAATGGCAATTCGTTGACTAAACCTGTCGTTAGGTTTAGTCGCGCTCTCTGTGCTGCTTGACGCGCTATTGTAAAAGTTCAGTATTTTTTTGAACACACATCGAACATGATTGATGTTTCATGCGAGCCAAACAATCATTCAATTTTATTTAGGGATTTGGTCATTATTAATTTGAACATTTTACTCATTGGATATTTTCTTTTGGAGATTTCATTCGTTGAAGATAGGTGCGTGAAGTTGCAGGACCAACAAAAGCTCAATTTCTCAAATTCGATCCAGAATTTGTGTACAAATTGAGCTTTCAGAAAAACAAGCTCTCAGAATTTGAAGTCCACTTGGGTTCTACCGACTATCCCCTGCAAGACCAATGAAGCTCAAATTCTCAAACTCGCTCAAGAATTTGAGTACATTTTGAGATTACTGAAAAACCAACTATCAGAATTTGAGCTTTCAATAAAAACGCTCTAAGTCCATTTTGGCCCTACGGACTTTCCTCTGCAGCACAACAGAAAGCTCAAATTCTCAAACTCGCTGCTTCTGAAAAAAAAATTAAGCCAGCCAATACATTTTTAAAGACAAAAAATGTATGTACAGCCAATCCCAAAAAGGTTGACCGCATTGATTAGGCTGTTTTGAGGTGAAAATTCTCTTTGTCCAACTTCGAGTATTTTCCGAAACACTAAACTAGAGATAGGGTTCGAGCCCTGGAAGGAAGAACGAACCTTCGTAATTGGGGAAAAAATGTGCAGATATTCATTTACTAATTTAAAGTGCAATAAGGCATGTTGAAATGTGATAAAGTGTAGAAAAAATTACCTTCATTGAAATACGCAATGATATAGTACTTCGAAACCACCCATGGATCTGAGCACGTTTCCTTTTGTCACCTACGATTCCATACTAAAATGCACATTTGCAATGAAAGTGAAGACAGCAAATTTATTTCTCGCATTCATAGTACAAAAAACAAGAGAGAGGAGAGAAAAACAATAGCATTTGCAACGTATATGAATTTAATTGTCTTGAACACGGAAAATTCAGTCACGTTTCTTCAGAAGGAGTTCTATCAGAAAGAACTAAATGGATGTGTTCATGTTAGCTCAGAAGTAAACCTCGTACTTCCTAATCGTGAGGTCGTGGCTTCGAATCCCGTTGGGGGAAATGTATTCGTATGTAATGATATATTCCTCAAAGAATGAATAATTAGATAAACTAATAATAATCAGTTTTATATGTATCCATACAAGCATATCAGGACATAAGTTATTATTATGTTTAAAATATAACATCAGAGAAGTGGTGGGTGTTGACAGAACGCGGTATGTTATATGTGAACGTTAAATACAAATTAAGTAAATGTTGTTTTATCCAAAGTCGAATGAAGGTGCCATACAGCAAATTCACTATCAATAAAGTTCATACAAATTCAATATCCCCAAAGCTCATGATCACCACGAACGATGAGTAGCTTTAAAAGACTAAACTGCACTTTCGTAAGAAAGCACTTTGATATGCATTTTTCATATTTAAGTGGTGAGACTTAAATCTCTCTCTCTCTCTCTCTCTCTTGATTTCAAATTCTATATTTTGTCATCTGATGAAGAGAAATTGTCTAATTAACTAGAAGGAAAAATACTAAACTTGACCAGGGCTCAAAACCGTGTCCGTGTCGCATTGGTTTAGAAAGCAAAAGTTTTAATCATGAGCTACTTTTACAACTAATATAACCGTGTTCGGGCGCATCGGTCATTGGAGAAGTTACAAGTAGGATTTGAGAATTGCTTTGAGTAGGACAAAGATATTTACACTGTGTTTTTTTTTTTAATTTCAGGTATTGTTCCAATGTAAACCTCGAATTGGAAAAGAGATCAGATTTTAGCACTGTATTATTGATAATAATGGTTAGCAACGATATATTAAACAAAGTCAGTGTACACAATAACGTGGAATAACTGTCAAGTAAATCTTTGACACCGAATTCAGTACAACCTATTTTAACCAGATTCTGACTAACGTTTTGCAAAATAAACGTTGAATGAATTTTAACACTTAAATTTAACAATCTATACACTTTGCAGATTGCGAAAACTATATTTGTTATCGTGAAATAAATAGTTACTAATAAACAAATGAGTTTTATTAATATTAGTTTCTTGATGACCTACAATTATTATTAACAGCTCAACAGTTGAAGGCAGTCAAGAAGTTCTTGATGTAATTTTTACTCAGCTGTGGCACTTCAGCAGTGTACATATGAATGCGAGAACAAATATCATGTGACATCGTGTCATCAATTCACAAACATATTTTACGCTGCACATCAACATCCAATTTGATCATCTAGAAAGAACTTGCCAGGTGTATGCATAAGGTTTTGCCGGTTTTCGTGGTAAAGAAAACACGTAATTTTCAAGGGAAATTAATTTTGTTTTATTCAAAATATTGGCCATCGGCTTCTACACATTTCGCCCATCTTTCAGGTAATTGATGCATACCATGCCAGAAAAACTGCTTGTCTTTTGCGGCAAACCATTCGTCGAGCCAATTTCCAACGTCTTCGAAATTGCTGAAGTGCTGCTCTTCGAGCGCGTGCCTCATTGATGCGAAGAGGTGATAGTCAGATGGTGCCAGATCTGGGGAGTACGGCGAGTGCGAAAGGATGTCCCATCCAAGCGATTTCAACGTGTCTTTCACGGTTTTGCTGTGTGAGACGGTGCATTGCCGTTTAACACAATCACTTTGCCATGTCTTCGGTCCCATTCCGGTCTTCTTTCGATCAATGCGTAATTTAAATTAATAATTTGTTGGCGATAGCGTTGTGTATTAACGGTTTCGCCGCCCTTCAAGAGTTCGTAATACACAATACCGCTCTGGTCCCACCAGACACGGTCTTCTTGCCGAAGAGATTTGGCCTTGGTGTTGAAGGACCGGCTTCGCCAGGAGAAAGCCACGATTTATTCCGCTTCGGATTTTCTAAATGAATCCGTTTTTCGTCACGCGTCACAATTCGATACAAAAAGGGTTTTTTTTCCGTGGCGTTGAAGCAACATTTCACAAGTGACTTTGCGATTTCTCATTTGACGTTCATTCAAATCGTGTGGGACTCATTTACCCAGCTTATTGATCTTCCCCATTGCAGTAAACGTCTGTTTCTGATTGTTTCTTGTGACACATTTAATGCTTTTGCCAATTGCTATTGAGTTTGAGTTGGGCCATCTTCCAATAACACCTGCAATTGCTCGTTTACGCACTTTTGTGGTCTACCAGAGCGCGTATTGTCTTTCACATTGAAATCGCCACTTTTAAATTGTCGAAACCATGTCTCACATGTTCTAATCAATTGAACGTGTTCACCATATGTTTCTACCATGACTTTCAACAGCCTTTTTCTTTTGATTAAATGAGAAAAGCAATGCGTGCGACAAATGTTCTTTTTCAGGCACAAACTTCGACATGATCACTGAACGATAATCAAAGACGGACTCAACTTGTGTGTGTTTGGCGGACTCAACTTGTGTGTGTTTGTAGTTTAATGTCAGACGAACAAAATGACGTATGTGTCAAAAAGAAACTACTTATGCATACACCTGGTAGAAGTCTTGTTTTGTCAATGCTCACTTATCAATGAATAAGAATTTTCAGATTAATTGTTTGTATGATTAAGCAACGAACAAGCGTGACAACATTACAGACCTATGAAAGTAAAACCTTGTAACAATAACTATCTATGAAAATATTATCCATCAATATTGCACTGTTACATGAGATAGTGTCCGTATAATTGGATGAAAATATACAAAAATTTAAAAGAACCTATAACTGAGGCAATGAACCTTTAACCAAGACGCATACATCACAATAATCAAGGAGTGTTTATGTTATCACTCTACTGCGATTACTGAAGTAAGAGCATTTTATAAGAACACAATAATTAAAAATAGAACAAAAGGTTGTATTTTGTACTATTTGTGACACAATTACTTGGTCATTGGTATTTCCGAGAGAACAAAATGAACTTTTAATCGCTCCAACAGTTACTGCCTCTAGTTTAATAATATAGTTTACATTAATTGACTTTTTATATCCTCTTACAATATTTATACAATTCCCATTAGCGATACGTTTTGCATTTTTTTAAATTTTCAAATTGTTAAGCATATTCCTATAAGATTACATTGGCTGGGATGCATCTAAAATTGCATGTACTTTACTACAACATATCCAGCATACATATGTCAGAGAAGAGGATGAGTCAGAAAGGTAGCATTTTATAGAAAACTGACACCAACAGACGTATGCCACTTTAATTTTACATTTGATATACCTCCATGACAAATATCGTTATCTTAATCTAACAGAAACTGATTATTGTTACTGTTACTTTGGTATCTATATTTTATTATTAAGAAATATCACTTAAGACTAAAGTAGTTTTTAACACTAAGCGTGCACACAGTAAACATGTAAGATACTTATGAATATTAATTAATATCTGCTGTTCCGAAGCAAGTACCTCTGTTAAGAATAACTAACCTAAGCGCGCGTACTTCTCTACTTTTATGCGAGGGGAGGACCAAGGGGTATCCGATCAGATCCTTCTCCATTTGAGCACAACTTCTATAATTTTTAAATTAGCGCTTGGTATTTTACCCGCAAGTATAATATATGACTCAGACAATATACAGTTCCTATTAGAAAAAATACTTTTTAGTAAAAATGTAATTGAAACTTTAAACAACCTATACCCGTTTTGTGCTACTAATTCACCTTTCGTGCACGGCCTAAATCCACTAAAAATATTTAGCAAATAAAATATGTTGGAGGTACTTTATGATAACATACTACAGAGAAAATAAATACCACAGGCCTGTTTCTCAAGAATCAAATTAACATTTACGAAGCTACTCTTTACTTGCTTTATTCGTATTGTGCTGTAATGACTGAGCATTTTACTGTCGGGAGAATTGTTTTATTTGATTCTGCGAAGCAAAAGGCGATTCACTATGATTAACCTGATAGGAGAAAATTTCTTTTCTTTTCCTCTTTGTTTGTTGTACACTAACGAAGCATTGTTGATGCACGGAAAAAGTGTGGGTGGGGGTAACACAACAACACTACTTTTTACACTGCCTGATTTCTTAATTTAGCGTTGGGTAATGCAAAACCATTTTTGCTGTACTGTAATGGGTATTACAACGAAATTACCTACGGTGAATTATGAACACAGCAAGATATGAAGCGTTTTCTTTCTATATTGATGCATACTTTGTAAGTAAATATAGACTTTCAAGCAGGCGATTAATTTTACTTATATCGCCAACGCACATCGCCAACGCACACGGGTCAGGCGGAGAACGGTGATCCATACACTGCTATATAATGAAAATAACTGCTTACAGAAGTCGAAATTCTTGCTTGTTCTTTATATTAATAGGCACTAAATCACGAAAGGAATGTTAGTTACTCCACTATGTACAATGTAGCTAATTTTAAACTTTCTGTATGTATCTTAAAGGTTGTATTACTGTAAGACAAATATGTAATATTTTTTTTCCCTCTGACATAATGCTATATTAGGCTTTGTACGGCTGCTCATAGCATGTTTCTAAATAAACTATTACTACTATTACTACTACTATGCTGTATAGTTTTCACTTGTATAATTAAAACTTCCGCTACATGCACAAATGATCACCAACGTAACCAAAAATCTTTAAGGACGAAGCAACGAACACTTCTTGCCCTGTCACTATCTTTGAACTAGTGTTGCAAACCTCATGTATCGAAACGTTTCCAAAAAATGTTACACAGGCGGATCGACACAGTAAAAGTCATTGCATGACAAAAAAATCACAAACATATAAAGTTTTAAAAAAATTACGGACTAAAGAGGGGGTGACTCCTGCCACACTATAGAAATATCGCCGAAGTTTGTCTTATTAATACACCACCACATTGAGTCATGATAAGTGGATCATTTTATACATTAGTGATTTTATATAAGGAAGACTAGATTTGTTTAAGTTAGTGATTGTAAAATGGGGACATTGCTGGAAAAGTTTATAAAATGATTACATCACCATTTGAAAAAATGTTATCGGATGTGGGTTCCTATATACCTGAAGTTATCAGAACGGTTTTTAAGGAAATGTTAATCAAAGTTTCCTCGACACCAAATTTCACACTTTTTCATGGGGACCCATTTGAGTCATTTAAGCTCGACATCCGACATTTTTCGCAAATGGTCATGTTTGAACACCAGTAGAAGAGAAGGAGAGTGATTTAGGGTCATGATTTTTCTTGCGTGCACCTACTCGGTCGGTAGGTGTAAATATTACGCAATTTTGCCGAAATATATTCAATCGCTTCGCTCCGAATAATTTGTTAAAATCACATTTTATACAATTCGTTAGTTATTTTTCAGCCTAGATATTGGAGTAAAGAAATTAATTTTCAGAAAAGATGATTGATTCCATATTTTTCAGGTATACTTCAAGAGCTACACAATGTTTGTTGATTAACGATGTTGATCACCCACGCCATCTTGGTACGCACCTTCCATTGATTTACATGGGAATTGTTTTACTCATTTTATACCTCTCGGATGTAGAATATTAAAGTTCTGCTTTCACAAAATTTGTCTTGGTGGTTATTTTGACTCTTGTATTGTTTTGGTTTGTGAAGTTTCTCCAAATATATAATTATAATGTATTATTAATAGTTTGCTATATAAATCACAATATGTTAACGGGAAATTATACTGTTCCTGTGTAAAATATTACATTTCTATAAAGTAGCATGAGTAAAAGAGAACATGACAATAAACTGGGTGAAAACAGAAGTTAAAACTATACCCCTGAAAAGTATAAGACGAGTAAAACAATTCCCATGTTAATCAATGGAAAGTGCGTACCAAGATGGCGGGGGTGATCTACAGCCTTAAGTTCTCTAGCTTTTCTAGTTTTTGAGAGATTCAAGTTTCCGTACATGTTTACAAGAGATAAAAACTACCAAAAACCATTTCGGAAAGGGCCTAGCAGGGTAAGGTGGTGAAAAGTGCCTTGAAAGGAATCGTGATAAATAAAAAATACTACCATATGCACCATCAAAGGTAACGGCTCTCCACAAAAGGTCAGCTAAAAAGATGCTAACCTAACCTCAAAAAAATGATTTTTTTTTCTTGTACTTTAACGGTATCTCAGTCGGATTTGCACCTACGATGACCTTCTCTTTTTTTACAATTGAACATTGTTTCAAGCTCTGTAAGATAGTAACTTTTTCAGATTTGTTGGTGCGAAATGAAATTTTTAGAGAGGTTAGAAAATTTGGAGATTGTTTTTTTTTTTAAAAAAAAAGGAAGACCACAGTTGGCTCTAAAAAAATGTTATGTATTTTTAGTGGTTCTATATGCATTAATTGTTCGGATGTTCTAAAGTGGTAGAACATAAACAGAAAATGTAAAAACCGCATTTTTGTCAGTTTTAATGCGTTCTACATTCGTTTATTTAGCTCACATTAGTTCATGGTGTCCTCAAAACTTGCAACGTTAACTAACTTCCCGACGTCATACAGTGATGAAACTTTGCACAGCGACGTAAGTTGGGTGACGATACAACATTCCATTGTTACTTTTTTATGTGTCAATATATGTATACATTTTAAAAACACATGACCATATTTTGCTATTACGTACTTCTTTATCGCAAAGATAAATAGTAGCCTGCATCGGGCTGGGATTCGCTGGTTCCAGAACATTTTATGATTTGAGCCACACAATATTAGCTTGAGGAAAACTATGAACACCGCAATAACCTGAAGAAAATAAATAAGGACTTTGTCGACGGTGAAAATTAACCAGGACAACGCCATCAGTTGAGAACAAAGATTGGAAATAAGACACGTGACCAGACTTATTACGTAACACGTGCGCTATAAATACAATTTTGAATGGGCCGCTTGCCAGGGCTCCTTCGTGGATGACTGGTCTAAACGTCGGCTTCTTGAGTGGAAGGTCTCGGGTTCGAAACTAGCCCGGAATAACACTTTTTCTTCTATTTCCTTTAAATATATATTTTATATGTTCATATTTATTATTTAAGAATTACTAGGATGTGTATAAATAACTGATTGCTTCTGAAAGCTAGGCTGTATTTGGGTGCACACTGCGCGAGGTGTGCAAGGGGGTCATGGTGCGTCCGAAGGGAGCTGGACGGCAAAGCCGCTGAGGGACGCAACCCACGTTAGCGGCGGGCATACACACAAGTGTTGTTAATATTCCATTCCACCTGTCAATTTTCTATTTGGTACACATAAAATTCATTTGATCTTTAATTTATCCAAGTTTCTGTGCTGTTCATTTGCGCGGTCGTAATAAAGAACCTTTCGAAACATCCTTTTCTGAAGCAATTCGTACTAAAATGTAATATATATATATATATATATATATATATATATATATATATATATATTCATGAATGATTAAAAGAAATTGATGGAGTGTGCAAATTGAAGAATTTATTAAGTGACTCCCTATGAGATATCGCCATATGATTTTCGTTTTGATCAGCCCTACCAACCTGAGGTTTTGTGACATATCTTGTATAGGGTTGTAGGAAAGAAACCGTATAAATCCGCACTTTCACTAATTGAGTAATGGAAGTAAATTCGAAAATTTTCATTGTCATTTTCTTTTTAAGTGTGTTCAAAAATTCCCTACATCGAGACTCCGGGGTTTCGGAATATCGGAGTTTAATACATTTTCAACTGATATGAATAGAATTGTGATCGAACACATGAAATTTAAGTCATGTTCTTTCAGAATGGGTTTGTATGTGTGTTCATGTTAGCTCAGTGGTACCTACACGTCAGGTCTTCAGTTCGAATCCTAGAAAAACCTTTTCTATTTCTTTATTAGTAGAATACCACAAAGATATGATGCAAGGAGTGGTTGCTACGACAAACATTTTCAAAATGTTTAGGTAGCCCTAAAATAGCTGTTTTGGGAGTTGGGGAGGACACTAATATTGTATCCAAGACCCTTCTGCATTAAATACACGTTTCATTCTTCTGGGGAAGGACTCTATTAGATGACTGACAAATCTATCTCCTTCCCATACCTACAGCCATGCCTCGGAAACAAGGTCCCACAGGTCATCCCGAGTTCTTGGTGGATCTGTCTCAGGCCAACTGTCCCTTAGAGTACGCTTCACCTCCGGCCACATATTTTCCTTGTTATTGATGTCTGCTCCACAAGGCGGCCAGTCAACTAAATCAATCTCAGGCTGCTCTGCGAACCGTTCCTGAACCACACGCGGAAGTATGTATTGGAGACTGGTCTTGCTGGAACTGAATAATACCATGAGGCTGAAGTACTCGTACTGCTCCATGATGTTACTCATGATGTGTAAGTACTGAACACTGTCCAGGTGCTCTTCAATTTTGTACACCGAGACTAGAAATCCAACACCAACATGAAATAGATACACGACCACCGCGATTGCAAGTAGACATGAATCCAAGATCGTATCGGGTGCACCTCTGACGATGCACAAAACGGCGTCCATCATTTGATGTTTTGAATATGGACTTATTTGAGGAAGTTACGTTTCCCCAGTTGCAATCCACATAGCCCAGGAAATAAAAGGATGAAAAGAGCAAATGTCGGGAATAATTAGGAGAAAGCTGAATTTTGGCCAGTTGTTACAACATTACTAGATCTGCATTTTCCCATTTATTACGGTAAGGCCAGTGATATTAGTTGAAAATTAAATTTAGTTGGTAATTTTAATTTTAATTATAGCTTACATTTGATGATGATGTATTGTCAATTGAATGCTGTATGTTATATTTATTATCTTCTAACAGAGCGTAGTAATCGATTGCCGTTGTAAAGAAACTGTCAGGATCTTGTGAAAATTTACGTAGCGGAATGCAACTTCACAAATTACACAATCCGACATTTTGAGATGAAGTTTCTGATGACTTAGATTCTTGTTCTGTTTTTGTATAATTGGAGGACGCTGATAACGAAACTGAACTTCGTTTTACGCTAACACATCAAGTTTCTTCAGAAAAACATGGGAAAATGACTAAAATAGTGTATTGTAAAAAATATATAGAAAATTGGAAACTCGAGAAAAATAGAATGTTCAGGGTGATTTGAAATCCGAAATATGCGTAGATGTCCAAAATATAATTACTTTTTCTGTAGCACATGCATGTTTTAATCTACAGCTAAATTAGACATATAAGTGTTGAAATCTACATACACATATGTACTGCATAAACAAAAATGGAAACACCTACGCATCAATGTGTCAATTTTACCCATGCAAAATTGCATCAGAAACAGTTTTTACATATGAGTAATAAATTTCATGCATGATTGTGTTACTTATTTATTAGAAATACAATAAAAGAAGAATGGTTGATTTTGATTTATTGTGTGCTCTAAGTGCGATATAACTTGAAAGAGAAACTGTCATAGTGGAAAGAGAATTGCGAACATTATTGAGGTTAGTGTGAAATGAAACAATGGACTGCATGAAAAGTTGGAATGAGAAATAAATATTTGGGTTCACAGTTCATCCTTTCTCCCACCCTATTCCGGTCGGAGCCTTAGATGCCTGAAGGTCATAATTCAGTCCAATTCAATTCAACATAGGTAGATCAAATATGATGATCACCAGCTGAGTTTTCTACCTTTGATCTGCTGTCAAACACAATGGCGTGTAAATAGTACTAGGATGCACATTTATAAATTATACTGGTTTTATGCACATCGATTCACCCTTTTCATAGTTACTAATAAGATTATTCATGAAGAAATTCCATCCATATTGCTTGTTTAATCCTACAAGCTGCATCAAATCAAATCACACTCTCCACAAAGACCTAAAATGAGGTTTTGCCCGTCAGACTTGCTATCAATGAAATCTGGATATATACTTCAGTTATACTCCTATGTCTTCTCGTATGATGTTGGCTGCATCTAATACTATCGTTAACCGTCCAGTAGTAGGGGCAGTTTTTCTGTTATTTGATCACTGATACATAATTTTATGAGTCGTGTCCGATAAGCAGAGTACATTTTTCGTCCCAGAAACATTTGAAACAATTATCTGATCTTTAAAATGTTATTAAAGATGTTTGTTTGTATATGGCAGCTATCCTCTTGACCAGATACAAGTGTAATAATATATTTTAATTCATTCAGAGTATACTGGCAGTCGTCACTGTTTTATATGTACCCACATAATGAATTCCTGGTTTCTATTTTGGTCAAGTCTAACTTATTTAATTCTTTAAAAAAAATCTCTGGAACAGTTTCCATGGCATTGTATTTCTGGTACTCACAATAAGAAGAATAGCCATTATCCTTTATCACCGCTCATCATTTCGTAAATTACATTTCATGATAAAATTTTATCTCATTTCTTAAGTCACAACCACATAAAAACATTTCTTGTGCTTTCATGCAATTTGAATACTGAATTCATTCCCACAAATGATGCAACTTCTTTTTAAATAGAACGTTGCTTCTGAATTCCTTAAAAAAGTTGAATATTTTGAAAGATAATATGGATTATCGGTCTGCATTGATTTATAATCAGCTTTGATGTTAATATGCCTTGCATAGTTCTGCATGCACGCGCTGTGCTTCCGAATAGTACCTTCTCCTTCCAACTTTTCATGCAGTGCATCTATGCGTTTCACACTATCCTCAATAATGTCCGTAATTCTCTTTCCACGATTACAATTTCTCTTTCAAGATATTTGCACTACGAGCACAATAAATCAAAATCAACCATTCTTATTTTATTGTATTTCTAATAAATATGTAATTTGGTAAGTTTAATGCATGAATTCCGGTGCGTAAATTCTCACAAGATGCTGTAAAAAGTTTCTTTAATGGTAACTGGTAAATGGTAACTGATTACTACGCTCTGAAAAATAATAATAAATAGAACCTACAACTTTCAATTGAAAATACCACATCTTAAGAGGTAAGTCTTACTAAAAACTTAAATTACCAACTAAAATGTAATTTCCAAATAATAGAAATATGACTAACCTTATCGTAATAAATTCTATGAGCTTTCTTTTCTCTTGCTCAGTACATAAATAGCTTACAATTGAAGTACCTACCTTCTTTCTCTTATTACACTACCCATTTAGCAATTTTGAAGTGATTCAACCTTGTTGCTAGCTGGTCTGCTATCTGGGTACGTGATATGTCACATGAAAAGTCCGTCAAAATACACTACCAATTCATCACTTATTTTACTTACCACTACAGAATAAAGATATATTGTCATAATCGTCGACAGCTCACAACTGCCTAATGTGGATAGGACACACATAGAAGGAAATGCATTGTTCGCGCGCTGTTGCGCTTTATTGTTGCTACTATCTCAATAGCTAACACAGTAATGGTTCAACCATATTGATATATACATCATTTTAAAGCTTATGGAACAGGCAACAACTTTTATTTCGAACAGGTTTTTGATATTGTGAGTTTAAAACAAGCTACACCGTAAAATGTGTGAATATTGAAAGAAATATATACTTATTTTGCTTGCTATACACTTGTGATATTTAAGTGCATTCGTAAATATTCGACCTTTTTGAGAGACAGGTGAACAAACGCTACACTTCGGAATCCAAAATAAAGTGCCTGGAAGCATCTAAACCTAAATAATAACATATAAAAGCTAGCAGCTACTTGCTACTAGGGGTTGAGAACTACTCGTGAAACCTGGAGCGCTTTTCAGCTTGAAAAGCTACATAAATGGCTCCCACTGAATATACCACACATATCAGCCCAAATATTAGACTTTCTGGCCCCTACGCACAAGTTAAAGGAAGTGCGTATTGAATTCCAGGGCTTCGGGCTTCGATCCCTAATAATCACAAAATAATAAGAACCCAAACTGTATCTGCGAACTGAGATGGCTTCGAGGTTCTGGGCTTCAAACCCCATTGCAAGAATTAAATCATTTGACTGAGAATGAATAGTTTGAATCACCAGAAAAATATAATATTATGCGGTATCAGTTTATATACTCCTGAACATGTTTTGAATGGAGCTGTTCACTCTTGTTCCTAATTTGTGGGTCGTGAAATAGCGAAATTGATGGATTTATTGGAATATAAGAATCAATTGTAGTCAAGCACGTATCCTGGCTCTATAGATAGCAGGTAGTAAATAAATTTAGTGGAATAACACCTACCTCAAAATAGCTTTTGTGTTGATGAGCAAAAACTGTGTGATCAAGGCCTACACCAATCCGTTACTACAAGACTGGTTGCTAAATCTCGGAAAGACACATTATTATTATTATTATTATTATTATTATTATTATTAATATGGGCGTGGAGATATCTTGGAAAGACATTGTCCCAGGTAGTCACCAAAGTAGGGAATGCAATCCCGACTGGATTTTAGACTTGGGGCTCTTAGTGGATGGATAACTTAGCAAAATTGCTCATTGTTTCAACAAGAATTCCCAGCAGTTTAGAATCAGCATACATTTCAACTTGGAAGTTTTTGAAGCAAATAAATAATAATAATAATAGAAAAACACTAACTGGTAAAGAAACTCTCCATAACAGGCCGGACATTACCTGCTAAGAGCCTAAAGCCTCGGATAAAAGCCGAGTAGTTGTTTGGGTCCCATTTTACGCTGTAGGTTCTGTCTCTATCTAACCTCGCTAATAATAATAATAATAATAATAATAATAATAATAATAATACAGCTTATCCGAGTGGTTAGCGCTCGTGTCTACGGTGCACGTGGTTCCTGGTTCGATTTCCGGTATGGATTCTCAAAAATGTCGGTGTTGACCCAGAATCATGAGGACAATTGGGGAGTTTCTCATTAAGATACAAATCAGATAACGAATTTGTCAAATATTTCCGTAAGGCTTTCTGTGAGAACTAACTATGAAAAAATCCAAATAACTCTTGAGAATTTTATTTCTGATGAAGTTTTGATTGACTATTAACAACTAGCATAGAACGGGATTGACTTTCTAGAAATAGTTCGAAGTGGGCAAAACATCTAGTCATAGTTCACTTCAAGTGAAATAAGTTTGTTAATGTGTGAAATTGATTATAATTACCTAATGTATTATTATTATTATTAAAATGAACACTTGCATGTTGAAATCTCACTTCCATAATGTAAAGCAGTCAATAATATTTGTACGATGAGACAATTCAAAATAATGTAGTTGTCCTTTTCAAAAGCAATCACTTTTTGTCAAAAAGAAAAATTTGGGATTTATGGATAATCTAAACGAGTTTTCTCAAGCTTATCAATATAACTTCAATATGGCGGACGAAATATCCACTGTACTTGTAACGTTTGGTTTACAGAAGTGGCGGTGGTTCTCTTGTTTGTGGCGATTTTGAGAACTAAAGCAAAGGGACGAAACTTGCACAAGTCCTAAATTGCAGAAGTCCTAAATTGCACAAGTCCTAAATTGCAGAAGTCCTAAATTGCAGAAGTCCCAAATTCCAGAAGTCCTAAATTTCAGAAGTCCTAAATTGCAGAAGTCCTAAATTGCAGTCCTAAATTGCAGAAGTCCTAAATTGCAGAAGTCCTAAATTGCACAAGTCCTAAAGTTTAGGACTTGTGAAAGATTTTTTAGGACTTCTGCAATTTAGGACTTATGGACGTTACCCTTATCATATAGTACCTCCAACATACTTTATTTGCTAAATATTTTTAGTGGATTTAGGCCGTGCACGAAAGGTGAATTAGTAGCACAAAACGGGTATAGGTTGTTTAAAGTTTCAATTACATTTTTACTAAAAAGTATTTTTTCTAATAGGAACTGTATATTGTCTGGGTCATACATTATACTTGCGGGTAAAATACCAAGCGCTAATTTAAACATTATAGAAGTTGTGCTCAAATGGAGCAGGATCTGATCGGGTACCCCTTGGTCCTCCCCTCGCATAAAAGTAGAGAAGTACGCGCGCTTAGGTTAGTTATTCTTAACAGAGGTACTTGCTTCGGAACAGCAGATATTAATTAATATTCATAAGTATCTTACATGTTTACTGTGTGCATGCTTAGTGTTAAAAACTACTTTAGTCTTAAGTGATATTTCTTGACGTGTCACTTAAAAAATAATAAAATATAGATACCAAAGTAACAGTAACAATAATCAGTTTCTGTTAGATTCAGATAAAGATATTTGTCATGGAGGTATATCAAATGTAAAATTAAAGTGGCATACGTCTGTTGGTGTCAGTTTTCTATAAAATGCTACCTTTCTGACTCATCCTCTTCTCTGACATATGTATGCTGGATATGTTGTAGTAAAGTACATGCAATTTTAGATGCATCCCAGCCAATGTAATCTTATAGGAATATGCTTAACAATTTGAAAATTTAAAAAAATGCAAAACGTATCGCTAATGGGAATTGTATAAATATTGTAAGAGGATATAAAAAGTCAATTAATGTAAACTATATTATTAAACTAGAGGCAGTAACTGTTGGAGCGATTAAAAGTTCATTTTGTTCTCTCGGAAATACCAATGACCAAGTAATTGTGTCACAAATAGTACAAAATACAACCTTTTGTTCTATTTTTAATTATTGTGTTCTTATAAAATGCTCTTACTTCAGTAATCGCAGTAGAGTGATAACATAAACACTCCTTGATTATTGTGATGTATGCGTCTTGGTTAAAGGTTCATTGCCTCAGTTATAGGTTCTTTTAAATTTTTGTATATTTTCATCCAATTATACGGACACTATCTCATGTAACAGTGCAATATTGATGGATAATATTTTCATAGATAGTTATTGTTACAAGGTTTTACTTTCATAGGTCTGTAATGTTGTCACGCTTGTTCGTTGCTTAATCATACAAACAATTAATCTGAAAATTCTTATTCATTGATAAGTGAGCATTGACAAAACAAGACTACCAGGTGTATGCATAAGTAGTTTCCGGTTTACCTAGGAGATGGCGCCAGCGAAAAGTACGCAGCGTATTCATTTGACACATACGTCATTTTGTTCGTTTGACATTAAACTACAAACACACACAAGTTGAGTCCGCCAAACACTAGCGTCTTTGTTTATCGTTCAGTGATCATGTCGAAGTTTGTGCCTGAAAAAGAACATTTGTGGCACGCATTGCTTTTCTTATTTAATCAAAAGGAAAAGGCTGTTGAAAGTCATCGTGTGCTGGTAGAAACATATGGTGAAGACGCTCTGTCAATTAGAACATGTGAGACATGGTTTCGACAATTTAAAAGTGGTGATTTCAATGTGAAAGACAATGCGCGCTCTGGTAGACCACAAAAGTGCGTAAACGAGCAATTGCAGGTGTTATTGGAAGATGGACCAACTCAAACTCAATAGCAATTGGCGAAAGCATTAAATGTGTCACAAGAAACAATCAGCAGACGTTTACGCGCAATGGGGAAGAGCAATAAACTGGGCAAATGGGTCCCACACGATTTGAATGAACGTCAAATGAGAAATCGCAAAGTCACTTGTGAAATGTTGCTTCAACGCCACGAAAGAAAATCCTTTTTGTATCGAATTGTGACGGGTGACAAAAAATGGATTCATTTACAAAACCCGAAGCGGAATAAATCGTCATAGCGTGTCCGTGAATACTGGAATGAAAGTTGTCATATTTTGCAGTTAATACAGAAGAAAAAATAAGGGAATGTTAAAATATTTCTGTATCGCTGTAGTACGTCACATACCAGGAGACGTGAATGAGATCATACCGAAACATACCCTAAAATTTCACTGAAAGAATGTACGTCGTATAGAAAGCTTGTATGCGAAATCAAATTAGCTGGTCTTTTCAATTTCAAGGTTTGTAATATTGCGTTCGAAGTGTACAAAAAGCTCATGTTTGTGTCGTACATTCAACATATTAATTTTAAAACAGTGCTGCGGTGTGAGAAGGAGACACTACAACTTGTCGGCCTGAGTTTTAGATGTCTAGATGTCGTAAGTAAAATTCAAATTAAACATTCAAACTACAACTCGCAATTGTTTCTTTTTGGGACAAAAGATAAAGCAAGGAAATCATACTCTCGGTGCATTGGTGGCATCGCTTCATACATAATGGAAGTTCTATTGGAAATAATTGAGTCAAAATTATGAAATTTATGAAGAGAAAAACATTAATTAGAAAACTTTTTAAATAGATTTTGCGAAGGACAAAAAATATACCCCATATTTGCTACACTGCGACGTTCCTTTGGCTATTACGAGGTAAAAATTTTTATTGTTTAGGGCAATTGAGGGGCAATATAAAACGTTTCCTCATGGAGAAGCGATTTAATATCAGCTATCATTTGACCGGATTTTACCGGTTAGTAAAATTACCATATCTGTCAGAAATCTTCACCCATATACTTAAGTCTTCAAGGAGAAATGGTTACTCTGCTTGTAGTTGAAGATGAGATCGAAGTAATGATCAAGGAGTTAGAAATGTGATATCATTGCTTATCGAACCGAAACTATGAGTTATTACCAAACCTCACAAATTTATTTGCATTCATTGGCTAGGATTGTCTGAAGAGGAACAGAACTTATCTCATGGCTTTTGAAAGATTTAAAGCATAGTTTTCGCGAATATGTTGATTCCTAATGCAAGATAAAACTGAATGAGAGACCCGTTTTCAGCTAGTGTGTATAAACTAGAGAGGTTCACAGCAGCAGAACAAGACACACTCATAAAATCTTCTTCGGATTGTGCACTGAAACTGCAGTTCTAGGAAAAGTTTCTTCCAAAATTTTGGGCTAAACTACAAGATGATTATTCGGAAATATCAAAGGTATTGATGCCTTGCGTAACAACATACCCACTTTGTAAAAAATCATTCTCTACTGTCGCGTATCTTGAAAGTAAGTATAGAAACAGTTAGAGAAACATAGTGTCAGAACTCAGAATACACGTTTCAGATATCAAGCTATATATAAAAAGGTTTTTAAGTGAAATGCAGCACCACCTTTTTATTAATAATACTTCCTCTTTTCCATACAAATTGCTGTCAATAAGATGAGACTTGGGACAAAGTGTATTCATGTCAATTTCTAGCTTTAAATTTTACGTAATGTTTTGTATAGATATATTATATTAATGATTTCATGTACTTGTAATCTCATTTTTTCTTGCAATTTTTAAAAATTATAATTTTAAATTTGTATAGAATCATTCAAATAATAGGAAATAATAATAATACATATTATAACATTAGTAAACACATAAAAATATTTTATGCTTTTCAAGAGGTTAAGCCTTGAATTAAATCATGATGGTTCGCTGTTACCTATCCTATCTCGGTCTGAGCTAACAGTTGATTAAAGGCCATTATTTCAACTACACTTCCGAAAGATATCTTAAATTCTCGACACTTGTGGTACACATGTAATTACTTGTTCCCCACAGAATTATGACCATTTCGCAATTCATATCAATAAGAAGTGTATGTTTAAAGTGTAATGTGTACCATACTCTTTTCCGCATTGTATTTCACCTATATTATTTTGTATTAAGTTGGAAAACTTACTTGTGATTTTGTTCCCTATCGAGTACGGAGCTCCTTTCAATGTGAGAAGAGAACAACGCACAAGTCGGAATTTGAGCAACATGCGAGTGCAGAGACAAACCAACATGCGATAAAAATCAACATTAAAGGAATCATCACCATCGCCATCATGTTTCCACAAAAGTTATATTGCAGAACGTTAGCCGCAAGTCCCACCATTATACTTAAAACATTGATACGAATAATGTAAAGAACTTAATGCGAAATACAAGAAGAGACATTTATTGTCACTGATAATTTACATAGATGCAAATTATAAAAATAACTATGTTATAATCAATATCTGTATTTCTTTTAGTAAAGCAATTGGTATATCTTCTACTATTTCAATAATATTAATTAATTTGAAATAATGTTATTATAAACTTTTAATTTGCTATATTTAATATCACTATATTAGTCTAAATAATTATTTCTAAATATGACAGAAATACGATTAAACTAAGAACAATAAAGAAAAGGAATTAGTATTGAGTTCTAATGGGAAAGTAGTTCCTAGTTCTTCATAAAATCACACTGGAATTTAGTCCACAGCTATCTGCATTTATTCATCTTGATTCATTCAAACGTATTGTACTGGTGTCTCAGTCTTTGGCAGTACGGATGATATTCTTGAACCTGGAAATAATTGGCAAAGGTTTATTTATAGAAAATTATACTCAGTAGTCGTCTTCTAATACATTCCTTGCATATCTACTTGTGATATGTTTATTAGCTTCTTAATGCAATTGGGAAAATATTCAGGAACAACACTTGGACCACTCCTATAGCCAACAATACACACCTCTACGGTTGGTTGTATAATCCCTAAACGTTTTCCTGATATATACTGGCGCATATATCTATATCTATATCTATATCTATATCTATCTATCTATCTATATCTATATATATATATATTTGAATTTATATTTTGATATGAATGCTACTAAACGTTATATAAAAAAAATCATTTTAAAATAAAGTTTTAACATCTGTGGTCAAAGTTGACTTCATGGTATTCAGTGTACCAAATTAAACTCGGAAGTACGAGGGTTAAACAAAACAAACTATTTCTAGTCAATAACGAAGTTTCAGTTTCAGTTTAAAGGAGAACGTCACCAATTAAAAATAACTTAGAAATAATAACTTGCCTAAAGTAAAGTGTCGGAAATCAACTGTACAGTGCATGTACTTGTAGTTCTTCCCTAGGGGTCTCGATGTATTCTAGGCTATCTCCAGAAAATTATAATTTTTCTATATCTCTGTTTTTGCTTATTTCATGTCTACTTCAAGGTATTTGTTAGTTACGAGGAATGTCATTACAGTGCTGGTCCTTACTTCCTTCATGAAGTTATGTAACTTTTATATTCTCCTTCAGTGTCTCAATATTTGTTGCATTCTTTTTGTATTCACAAGACAGATACAATTTCCCTTGGTTTTATATTACCTTGAGGTATATACAATCAGTATAAAAATCCCTTCGGGGTAAAGACAAGAGTGACGCAATAATTCTACTCACAAAAGAAGTGATATCCATTTTGCGAGCTTCTTTCTGTATCACTATGGCGGAAGTAATAAAATTAGGAGATTTAGTATCCTTCCGCCATAGTGACACAGAAAGAAACTCGCAAAATGGATATCACTTCTTTTGTGAGTAGCATTCTTGCGTCACTCTTGTCTTTAAACCGAAGGTTTTTTATACTGATATCACTTATTTTGTAAGGCTGCCTATTAAAGAAAAGTGCATAGTCTTCATACAAAACACCGATTTTGGGCCGTATCTCGAAAACGGTAACTCCTATCATCAAAATAAGCTTCGATTTACCACAACTTGTTGAAGCCCGCAGTTGGCTACCAAAACCCCCGGTACCAACCACTTTGGGCTAAAGCCAGAATGACAGAGGTCCTTTTCTATCATTTGTGAAAATTTTGTGATTGGGCTAAAAGGGTCATAACTTTTGAACCCCTTCACCGATTTTGACTTGTGAAACACCGTTTGAAAGGTATTGAAGCGTAGATTACGATTCCGCAAGCTTCGGACGGCTATATGATAAGTGGTATCACCAGAAATGTGAAATTCTGAATTTATTTTCAAAACCGCCCTAAGGGTCTAAGCAAGGTCCTATCGATCCAATTCATTTTCAGTGTATTAGTATGGCAAAGAGCTTTTAAATACTACTTAAACCATCAAAATCGTGCATATAGTTTGCTAGATCCGAAATTAGCTGTATATGTATATCCCGCGCATAACATTCATTTAAATTCTTGACAAAAGTACATTTTAAATTACTCACCATGGGAACGTGGAGGTTAGATAAACTTAGGTACGGTCATGTATCTTTACATTTTTCTCCTTTACGTCATGCCCAGATGAGTGGAGCAGCGGCGGAGAGTGTTCTCCGTACGGGCTCGTATTTAAAAAGTGGCACGTGTGACTATGGCGGAAGGATACAAGGTACATTCTGCTCCATATCTCGAAAACCGTAACTCCTATAAAAAATCTAAGCTTGGATTTAACCCCATTTTGTATTTATCCGCAATGGACCCCTAAAATCCCCCGGTACCACCCATTTGGGGCTGAAATAAAGACACACAGAATGACGGACATACTTTCTATCATTTGTGAAAATTTTGTGATTCGGTTAAAAAAAGTCGTCACTTTTGAAACGCTCCACCGATTTTAACGTATGATACACCGTTTGAAACGTATTGAAGCGTAGAATGAGATCCAGTAAGTTTCGGCCGCCTATATGGTCTGGGGTCAGTGCTATCCTAAAAAAAATGTGAAATTTTGATATTTTTTTCAAAGCGCCCTAGGGGTTCCCAAGGAGATTCTACCGACCCTTTTTTCCTGTGTCTTAGTATTGGAAAGAGCTTTCACATGTAAGTTCAAGCATCAAAATCGGACTTATAATTCGATTGATCCGAAACTAACTGTATGCTATCTGAGTGCCGCTAACAGTGTCCTTTGCCAGCGTCACTCGAAGAACTGCCGTTCTTCGTGATCTCTACAGTTAATTGCGTGACAACCATAAATAAAAGACCTGCATCTCTCTACTTTATCAACTTTATTCTGAAATTTACAGTTTCTGTACAACCCACAACCTAGGCCTAAAAGAGAGGTGAAGAGTGTTAAAATATGAAAAGGACGTGGGGAGTGAACATTAGGATCTCAGGTAATCAACTAACTTAAAAGAACCCGCGGGAATTGAAAAAAATATGGCCAATGTATGGAATGACGTCACTGCAATTCTATAAATTAATTATATTGCAAAAACCTTTTACGGTAACATCGTTGGCAAATATAAAAAAAAAACTGATACAGTTCCAGAGACTGGATCGAAATATCAGATTGTTACGAAATAAATGGTCATTTTAGTGTCTCACATTACTACTAAGTTTTAGAATGAAGTAAACATTTGCGCTTTATTCAAAAATATCTGCGTTTGCAGCCGCCCGTCTCTTGTAACGTTTCAGAAGGCTTCTAATCCCTACCTTAAGAAACGTGGTTCACGTGATGCAATAAAACCATAGAGAGTGCATTTTCGTAACACAGTAAAAAATAACTCTCTTAATTCAACACAATGCGGTGTCCCAGCGCGACTACCACTTTTTGTGTTAAAACAACACAAAACACGGTATTGATTTCTGTAATGCGGGAAAAAGTTACGGCAGGAGCAAGATTTGAATATGGGTTGCTCAGTTAGAAGTCGAGCGTCTTACGGAGTTCGCTAAATCGTCAGACCGAAAGAGAACTAGAAGGAAACAGTATAGAGGAGAAAAAAATGTTGCTGAACCCCAAACACAAACAAAGTTACTCTCACGAATTATGCCATGATTTAATCTATTTTCCATTGGTCAATTAGGGATTATAATCCCCATTCTTTGAGAATGTTTCTTTTCTATGAAGCATAGCACTTGACATGTTGTTACGAGAAGAAAGTAGTAATGCTGCTGAAGTGTTTGGCTGTCACCATCTTGCTTTCTTTCATAGAAATAGAATATTCTCAATGAATGGGAATTATGGTTCCAGTTGACAAATAGAAAGTGATTAAACAAATGGGATAAGCCGTGCAAGTAACTTGGTTTGTTTTGGGGGTTCAGCAACACATATTTGATTCTCTACACTGCTTACACTATAGTGTAATCGTTTAATTCAAATGTTGTTCACTAAATATCGTTTACATCTACTGCTTTTTCTGTCTGACAATTTAGCCAAGTCGACGATCTAGGCAGGAGCAACAGTGAAGTGGAATAATCTCACATAGAGTACGTTAGTCCCACGACGAGTCCCCAACTGGAAAGGTACGTACTCTTGTTTCCTTACTTTATGTGGACTTAGAGATAAGAAGATATTATATCACAAGGATCATGGCATGGTTATTGTGGGGTGTTTGGTTATTAGCATTGGCTAGTGCGCGAACCACTTTATCCATTTGTAGTCTAAATATGTGCCACACCTACCAGAAAACAAAAGTGGACAGTTTTATTCAATGCCTAAGATAAAATAACATTCACATAGCATGTACTAAAGAAAATGCAGAGGTGAAATGGAATATACATTATTACAATACTATATTAAATTATAATATGATAACTCACACAGGCAGGAGTATTATTTTGAGACATGACTTGAACTATAGTAATTTATTCATGCACGAGAGTGGTAGATTAATATCATTGGTGGTACAGGAGATAGCTATAATTTGTTGTTATCCTAAGAGGAGCTCGCATTTCAAAGCGGGAAGAGAGTTTTTTAAATATTCTTTGCCTTGAGCTCCAAAAATTACACAGATATAAGATTATAGTTATGGGGAATATGAATGCAACACGCCAGGTGTCTGACAGTTCCACAGGTAAAAATATTAATCCAGGACTACAAGTTTTTCATGAATTTCCATTACTGGACATTTACAAGAAACTACGTCCTACAGAAGTAGGTGCGATCTATATATATGCGCCAGGTTCTTCTCGGTTAGATGCTATTTATGTATAAAAACATTTTCAAAATCATATACACGGTGTCCACTTAAAAAGCGCAATTTTGGATATCATAGTATGATTTTGGCTAAGATACAAAGTAACTTAGAAATTCACTTGCATTTTTCACCGATATGGCGCTGTAATGACCAAATGCTCGATAATCCCGGATACGTGTTTTGGTACACAATTTATGGCATGTTCATATCACTAAACCACAATACAGATATAATTTACATAAATTGTGGTATCAATTTAAAATCATTAAAATTTGAGTTTTTTTAACACAATGAAAGTTCAACAGCAAAAGCAATTTTTACTCCCTGCTGGAGCACTATAATACATTGCATATATATATATATATATATATATATATATATATATATATATATCAATAAATGGTTAGTACATGTGAAACAAACGCAGAGTGTGTTAAGGAGTATACACGCAAAGCGACTACAGGGTATGCTAGTTCAATCAAATTTTTAAACAAGTAGGTATTAATGAGGAATCTAAGCTTCCTCATATAATACAGGAAAGGAAGATACAAAAAAATTGTTAATAGCTACATTGATGAATAAGGTCAAACAGTAACAGTATGTATAAAGCTATTAGAGATAATTATAAATCCTTTTATCAAAGGACAGACAATGAAGATAATAGGGTTCTGATTAGGAAACCGGACTTACCGGAACTGACAGTGTCACAACACAATGAGTTACAAAAACCTTTCATGGGTATGGAAATTCGACAAGCTATGCAATCGATGACAGACAGGGCATCACCAGGCATTGATGGCCAGGTTTTATTAAAAAAATCAGTACATTATTAGTGTCCATGTTGACAGATTTATTTAATCAGTTTTTGGAAAATCATAGTATTAACATTTATTATGCACAAGCAATTGGCTTCTTGATACCTAAGAAGGATCTACAGTTACATTTAAGAATTTTAGATTAATATCCCTTTAAATACTGACTGTAAATTACTCACTAAAGCACTTATGCGCCGTTTTGAGCTCTCAATACCCTATTCACTGATGAAAGTCAAGGAGGGGTATCTAACTCGCAACCAATGCAGGTCCAATTGGCGAACCTGTGAGACGCAATACAGCTGTATAATTTGAAAGTGGTGCCCAATTTCATCATGTTTTCAACAGATTTCCAAAACACCCTTCCATCTATTAACTTTGGGTACCCTTTAAATATTCTTAAACTCATAAATTTTCCGGATAACGTTCTTACTATGTTACGAAATTTGTATACAGTTCGTACTATAAGATTATAAATAAACACAAAATTGCTGACCGAATTTAGAATGAATAGAGGACTCCAACAAGGGTGTAGTCTTTCGCCATTAATTTTCATTAAGTTATCTCTCTTAGTTATTGAAATTAAGAAGCAGTTACAGGGAATTCAACTACACAATGTGTGTCGTAAAACTATACTGTACGTAGAAGATGCTTTATGGATGGTGCACAACAAGTAGGAAATGCTTATAGTTTATGATATGTTAAACCACTTTAGTAAACAAGCAGGTATAACGACCAATCGACAAAAACTAAAATATTGGTGATGGACAAAACTAAGAAATTAGAATTTACAAGCTTAGGAGAGATAACGTAATAACTTAAATACTTTTAGGTGTGGTGGAGCAACACCATAACTAAATCAATAGCGCTGGATTATCAAGCACTCTCCAAACAAGTCCTTATAGAATTAAAAAAGTTCACGGGATGTTTATACATTTATTATCTAGAGCTGGATGTATGAATGTATATATCTTGAGTCAATGCACGCATATTTTACAATTATTTTCTACGACATAGAAAACACATGCTATTGTTATGAAATATACAGGACGTTTGTAATGGCAACATCATATATTACGAACTCATCGACAAACTTGTCAACTTGCAATAAATAAAGGGGGACTTGATATTAAATCTTTACAAAGACAAGGAGAGGCCTTAGTTTTACATAGAACGCTTCAATTAATTTGCTATTATGAACACACTCTTTCTTTGCAAGTCATGAACGAAATTTTCAGACGAATCGATTTGACGTTGCCTCTAAATATCCAACCTTGGAACAAACTACTTCCTTATCTCAATAATGCTTTCATTGCCATAGCGCATGCACTCCAGGCACGAATATCAATCGACAACGGGACAGTTTAAGAATTGTATAAGTGACTCGGTGATAATTTCTATCAGCATTAACCATATATTCAAAAGCAGAACATAGAACTGGAATGGCAGGCAATATGGGCAAAAATGGCTGACCTACAGACTTTTCCAAAATTACATAATATAGTCTATCAAGTGATTCATCATATTTTCCCCACTAATAACAATTTGTATGGCAAAAGTATTAGAGGGAATGATGTATATGAACAGTGTAGACAGCAGGATAGCATGAAACATAAATTCACGGCGTGTATGGCGTCTAGACAAATATGGACTCAATATACTAAAATCATGAATAGAATAAGTAGGGGAAGTTTTACTAACATGGAATTGGAACAGGTCATAGAATTTCTAGTGTGTGTAAAGTATTCCACCCCCAAAAGATGTTTTGGATAACCATGCAAACAATTGATATTATAGTTAAGCATACAGAGTGAACTGAATTATCATATTATGTGCAATATTTATTAGCTTCGTACGAACAAATAAAAATTAAAAATAATAATTATACGGAAATTATTATTGAGCAATATATTTCTAAGGAGTTCTGCGGATTTTGTTAGCAAATTTACAGAAATAAGTTGTTAAATTGTAGTGTTTACGTTTCAATTAAAAAAATAAAAAGTCTGTAAGACGCTGGACTTGTAACTCAGTAACCAATGTTCAAATCTCGCTGCAGCCGTAACTTTTTTCTTCCATTATCGAAATCAACACCGTGTTGTGTTGATTTAACACACAAAAAGTGGTAGTCACGCTGGGACACCGCGTTGTGTTAAATAAACAAAGCTATTTTTATTAATGTACTATACCCTATTTTTGAGCATCCTGTATTTTAGGAAGTAGATTCACAGAGATTTCGCAAGGATTTTCAGTTAGGGGGGGTAACGTCAAAATTTTGAGGGTGTAAGTAGCGTTTGACACGGTGTCTATCGATTTTTAACCGTAAGAATGTTAAAGTTGAGGGGGTGTTCTCGAGGATTTAAGGGGTGACGCCACCACAGGCAGAATCACTGTAGATGCATAAATGAACGGTAGTCTGTTAGTGGAGGTAGTCATAGAAATACGGACAGTGCGGAAGTACTTTAAGTATGGTCAGTCATCTTCTGCACTGAGATAAATCGAGATCCGGAAATTACATTCCAGTCATGATTTCTCGAGAAAACCCCAATTCTGTGAAAACTGACAGTAATTTTGTAAGAACTGCAGTACGCATTTTGGTATTATTCCATTCTAAATTTAGGTTTTACGAAAAAGTAATTATAATGACAAAATGAGTGACACTACGGGAAATTTGTATATGTATCCTGCTGAAAATGTATTCTCGGCAGAAGTTTAAACTGAGAAATGTAAGAAAGTCCATACTCTCTACAGTTTTTATCAGGTAAAAACTCATGGAAAAACTACATGAAAGACATCATGAACGAAAAGCATGATGTGCAGTGCGATAGAACAGTAAGCGTAATGATAAAAGACACACTTGTTCTGATAGCTCATCGAAGGAACAAAAGTAAGATATGGAATGTTCATGTGTTAATTGGATCACATTTTAGCTCCTTGTCTTTTATCAGAATAATTAAATGAAGATTTAATCAATAAAAAAGAATAATGAATGCACATTGCACTATCTTATTTTTTAGAGTTTCGAAAGGTAGTCAACAGATGGCTCTACTTTTGGTAGGAGGAAAGCGAAATGAGCAACATTTTTATATGTAACTAAATTGTTGTTTTTATTATTTAGTTATCGGTACAGCATTTAATGTCGTTGAGCTTCGATTGGTAACTAAACTATAACTGTTGATGTATTAGTAATTTAATGTCGAAAAGTATTAAGTGCATCAAATGGATGTATAGTCTTTGCGTGCCACTACATTGTGGAGTGACCTTCTCATACCCCAAAGAAAGGGTGTACCCCTTTGAATGGGTAGACTTAAAAAAAAAACTTCTCATTCATCATTAGCACATAACTTGACCTAGCCTAACTGTGGTTTGTCAGCGTCACTAGCGAGGACGTCGTGTTGCATACGCACGACTGAGATAAGTGCGTGCACTGCCACTTTAGGATTGACGGCATCTTCTCAGTGTCGGAGGGTACAAGTTAATTTTGAAAGGCAGTCATTGCACTAAGACTGCTTATTTTATCATCATCATTCTTCGTGTACATTTTCATTCTCCAATACTATTTCATTTCTTCTATCATGCCTGGCAATGAGAAAACATCTGGCAAGCATCAACTTCCACCAACCGACCAACGTCAATCCTCAAAATCATCTTCAGCTGCAAAATTCACTTCAGTAGGAACCATTCCAAATCAAAAACGTCACACTGAATGTCCATCCTATACCAGTTCACGATCTCGCTCAGTTTCACCTTTGCAAGACAGTTCAAAATCACCTCCTAACAAAAAATCGCATCGTGAAGAATCCGATTCTGATTCAGATATTCAAATGACAGCTTTTGACTCTGAAAAAGCCAATTATAAATCTTCAGTCACTTCTTCAATAACGAATTCCTTCCTTCTGACAAACTTTGATACTCAACTGCAGGCTCCAAAACAACTTCTTCAAAAGCTACTCAAATATGTTTCACGAGACTCCATCACCAGAATTATCCCAACTAGAAATGGAACTATAATACAATCTCCTGACATAAATTTCACAATACAATCCGCAATAAGTTCAGTTTCGAAATATTTGGACCTCATGGAACACTCACCCGTCTCGACAACAAACCAATCAAACAACCACCACCACCCAGAAAGTCACCCATGCTGTCTGTTGTTATCAGAGGAGTGGAACCAGACGTCACAGACTTCGAAGCAGAACAGGAATTGAAACTTGAAGGCCATATCATCCATAAATGCCTCAGAATTAAAACCAAGGAAGGAACATCCGGTTACATGGTTCGAGTTCTAACAAACCATCAACCTACAATAGACAATCTTCTTCATCATGGAGCCTACATCTATAAAAAACGCTGCAGGATCGAGCCTTCACGTACATCTCCACCAATTCCATTAAGATGCGAACGCTGTCAGGAATATAATACTCATCTTACCAAGAACTGTCCAAACACACCAACATGTGGTTATTGCACCGGTTCACATCAAACAAAAGAGTGCACGAATTTACAACAACCTCCTAAATGCAACACGTGCCAAGAATGTCATCCAACATTCAGTTATAAATGCAAAGGCCGTCCTACTCCATCCCCTGATACTCCTGGTTATCAAGTTCCTCTCAGGATTCCCGAACAGCAAACTGCCCAGCCATCAATCACCTCAGTCGACCAACCTATAACCATAGGTCAACTTCTCTCATTCCTCACCCTCACCTTCCAAAACGTCTTTCCTTTCGACAGAGAAAACATCCTCCGAGAATTCCAATATGCAGCCAAAGAACTCTTCAAATTCAATCTTCAAGCAACATACTCAGGACCTCACGTTTACTTCTCCATTCAGCCGTCTTTTGCTAACATACTTGCTTCATAATACACAATGATTCATAGCATCATCTCACCAGTCACAAACATTTTTGCACTGTAACCATCAGTGTTCATCTAGGGCTCCATCTGTCTATCATACCGTCGTGAGTCGCCCCACGACAAGAAGATTATCAATCATCTGTGCTTTATGTAATATGCTGTGACGTCTAAATGCACTTCATTTTCATCGCATTACCATCGCTGATCCTTTCCAATTTAAATGATTGTAAGCACAAAGCTTATAATAACCATGTTAAAAGTTTAATAAATAAATAAATAAGATTTAGATTTCTTCCAACAACCCATAGACCATCCACCTTTTAATAGCATCCAATCTCACCCCCAAATCCTGATCCCGATGTTGAGGGCATAACCCTCTGGAATGTGCTAGTCACTTGCGACTAGCGAAAAAAAAATTAAAAAAAAAAATGAATCCTTCTCATTAGGGGGATAATTATGTAAAAGCCTCTGTTTAATAAATCTTTTAATAGACTTGGTGCAGTATATGCTTGTAATTGCCCAGGTTGTTCGTAACTACCGCAGTGATCATAGGCAGACACCTATAGTATTATTTGCTCTGTAGCTGGTTGGAGATATTTACACTCATGTGTGGATAACTATAAGTGATAATCTTCCTAGGGCCTGTTACTATTACATTCACCTCCGTACAAGTTTCCATTCTTTGCATGTAAACTTTGCATCAGGATATCTTTACATGACTACATTCTTTACTGATAAAATTGTATGCCTGACATGTATAACATGTCAATCATTCTTCAATACATGCCTGGCATGTACTTCAATACATTCTCATTGAGCTGTAAAACATACAGGAATTCTTGTAGAAACAGGATTCGTTAGAATTTCTGTATAAATTACATTCCGGGAAATGCATTCGATACAGGCTTTCTACCTAATCCTGTTTCTACAAGAATTCCTGTATACAAGTACGTAATTCCGAATACTTTTTTCTCCGTGTGTTGGTAACGTTTGCCATATGATGTTTAGCGTTGTCTTCTAAGAGCAGAAAACCCTTCCTATTGATCAACAACGGATGCTTTTTCCACAATAACATCTGTATTTCGCCAATTTCTCCCAAGTATGTGGCAGCATTAATGGTTTCACTAGGAAGATAGACATTGGATTCCCAACTTTACAGTTTACCTCACTACCAAGAACGTTTTGTGGAGTTTATATTGGTTTTAGGAAATGTTTGGGGTTTCACCAACGTCCAACAGCTACTCACTTCGCTCATGATTATCGCATAGGATCCATTTATCATTGCACATCACAATATGATCAAGGCGGTAAAGCGGGGTCACTATAATGACGAACCAACAGGCCATTGCAAGTGCGCACCAGCTGGTGTTTGCAATGACTTGTCAGTTCGTGCAGTACTCAGTTATCCATTTCTTCACATTCCTTTCTCGTAGATGTTGGAGGGGTTTGAATTAACTACCGAGTGTTTCCTGACAATGCCGAGTTTTCCTCAATACCTGTCTTTAAAGCGTAATTACCAATCCTTAACCTGTGTTCTCTACCTTTCTTATCTCCAAGCCTCACACCAGAGACGTACTGTCCACCCAAATTAGAATTTACAGCCCATGATGGCCTGTTTTAATTTATGCAACGAAATAACCCTAAATCAAGGTTTAATTTATACACAAAATACTATAATATGTGCTATGGCGTTTGCAGCTACTCATATGACGTGAAAGCTGCCTGTTGTTGTGAATTTCAATGAAAATAACTTATAGTTCCATCGGTCCAATTCAATATGATGCAGGGAGGCATAAGTGTGGATATTGAGCACTTCGCCATTTATCCCCAAAGAACCTGGTCTTCTAGAATAAACTGGCAAGATAAACGGCGAGTTTATGTTCAACTAATCTAAGGGTTTGTGGTTAGAGTTTAATGTGACCAAAGTGTCGTTAATTTGACAGACACTCCAAAAATATATTTTTAACACGTTCAAGTCATGGAATAGTATAAACATTTACGCTAGTGTCGACACAATGGACTTTAGATTGGCATGCGGTTCTATTCCGCGTGAACGTTGGGAAGGGGAAGAATCTGGCTTCGAACCGCTGCCGACTAGTGACTGAATGAAGTTTCCAGAGTTTCTTTCAATTTCACTACACAACTGTCGGAGAGGTACTTATACAAAATCACTGTCAACTTACTAGCCATATTAACAGAAAGGCGATCATCAAGGAGTGCCATCCGTCAGACGTGACGTCAAAAGTTTTTAGTGCGGTCCACAAAAGAGAATTGAAATTAATTTAATATGTGGTCTGACTGCAAGGCATTCAGTTTTCTAAAATCAAAACTTTGTCAATTAACTGAAGTGGAGCAATAAATGCTAAAATGCATGAAGATAGATGATAAAGAAGACATTCATTATCTTTTATACTTCGAAGTTTTGTTATGAATAAAGCAAACCTATAGGGAAATAACTCTCGTTTCTAATAATAGACTCTTAAATAACGAAGACGAATACGTTGATTTACTTGCAAGGTTATATTAACTTCATTATTAATATGCAGTAAATATATGGCATGCATTGCACCATCGAGTTCTTTGTAAAGTCGTAATTGATAAGTATTTAAGAGCCGAATTTTCTGAATAATTTGCATATCTAAATCAAATTTCGATCAATGATTTATGAGAGCAATTTTAGTAAATGTTCTGTATGTTAACCATGGTTTAAAATATCGCTCAAGAAATTCACACCTGCAAATAATTTTCAAAACACAACTAGGATATTATTAATAAGTCAATTTCGGTACGGGTGCCAACCGGACATTACCAGAATTCTGTGAAAACCGTACATTTGATTCATTTCAGTTTGAAAACCCGACATGCAACATTTGCTTACTGCTTGCTCAGATTTTAGTATTTTGAGAATTATCTCTAATCAGAATATTGAATAAGCAACATACTATCAATAATTCCTGCGTTCACTTCACTTTTGAAAAAAAACATTATCTTCAATAGAACTTGAGTTAAAACGACATACGAAATTCAGCAATCCGGATTATGTTTCTTATAATGTCAAATGTCAAGTATTCTAAGAGATTTATGAGGAGCCATCCAGTAGCCTTTAAAACTAACTGTAAAGTAGGTTGACAAAATGTTATCCAGGACAGGGCTTCGAATTAAAAATATGTGAAGAAATCTTATTTTCTCAGTACCAATTAGTTGAAGTCAGTTAAGACAATCATTGACAACAAAATGCTTGAAAGCAAAACTTATAGCTCAGCTATAATTTTCAGGCTCAAATTACCATAGAAAATCGATGTTACGTATACCAAAGATAGCTTAAAAATAAAATTTAAAGAAATGTATTTACATTGACTTGAAGTTACTATTTACGGAATTAATTTACCATTTAATGTCATTATCCATCTAATACCAGTTCGACATCTAAAACGTCTGTGTAAATTAAATATGGCTAAAAATAAAATAAAAACGATAAACACAAGATAAATGTTCACTGTTACATAATAAATACAATATAGTTCTCAAATTGAGAAACAAAAGCAAATAGTGATGGGAGAAAGTGAAAAAATATATTTTCGGTACAAAACAGGAAGTTAATCATCCTTAAATTTACTTTATTGCACAAAAATTACACCACAGGATCTGGAACTAAGGAAACAAAATATCATTCAATTGACGACAATGATTTCATCAGATCCAGAATAAGCTAGAATTAAAACTTTGGAACTAATTACTATCAACAAAGCTTGTGAGTCTGCACTCAGGGAATAAAACTTTATACTTAAGCCTTAACATAATGCCCATTCTAGGAAATATTTCTCAAACCCGAACATTAGACGTCCGGTTTAAACTTGTAACCGGACTCCGGACAATTACTCTTAAACCTGAACGGTCAGGTTCAGAGTAGGACAGCTCGTAACCCTCTAGGAATTAGACTTTTGGAGTTTAGTATAGCTTGTGTTATCGTTCTGTTCTTGCCTTACCTAAAGTTCATTAAGTTAAATGGAACAAATCTTATTTTTATATTGGCGCAGTCTTATCTTATTAGCAAGATGATGGGATTTAATCTTACTATGGAAACTTTGGACTATATATTTTAACAAAATTTTGAACTCCTTGCACCTCATGTACCGAGAGATCCAAAACGTAACATTGCACGCATGTTCAACACATAAACAATACACTACAAGTTCAGACGATCCGAATCTTTCAAGCAGTTCTTTTCTACTTATAATCGGAGTTGGAACTTAAATAACGTTAAATATTGTAAAATATTACCTTACCTATTAAGTTTCAGTTTATAATATTTGGGAATTCCACCGCTTCAAAGAAACTGGTAAACTATTATATGATTAATAAAGTTCCTAGAAAGTACGGTACTCATCTTATCTTCCTGAATATTATAATAAATCACACCGTTTATAGAAAAATATTTTGGTCTATTTAACAGAATATTTCGCCTCACTCGCTGGAGCTTTCTCAATCGTACATAAAGTAGTTCACAGCTGAGAAAGCTCCAGCGAGTGTGGCGGAATATTCTGAATAATAAATATTTTTCTATAAACGGTGTGTTTTATAAAGTTTTCAGGAAGATATATGATTCTTGTAAACAGAATCGAAAGAACATTTACATGATGTGTCACTTCACTGCAAACAATGGGCAAGCATACACTTATTTACCACAATGTACCTTCCCCTAGAAATTAAAAGTGACGTATGACGGAATTCTTCCCGGAAATTAATCAGTTACGAAATAAACAAGGTAGGACGTTTCCGTTGAGTCACCCTGTGTTTATATAATATTCGCATTTGGAACGTATCATTTCAATTAATTAAAACGTCAACTTCATCAATTACTTTAACATACAAATTATATCTACCGCAACTTTTCATATGAAAGTAAACGGGATATGTATACCTTCCACTCATATGTAAGACGTGTGGCAGAATTTGCAAACTTTCAGAAGCCCTGTAACTCACGTTCCGCTAAATTCTGAAATGTAGTACCGGTACTACAGGAGTGTTAATTTAACACATCATCAATGCACAGAAGACGTTCTATGTTGATTAGTGATTTCCACCGAGACCGTTAGAATGAAGGTGTTTCTGCTGGAACCGAACAGCGACTGGGAACATATTAATATTACAGATATATGGGAATTTATTTTCATTGGTTCTTGATAAAATGCATACTGGAATAAAAACCTACATAGGATTGCTACCATGTGAGTCTTCACAATTAACGCTAATCCTGGATCCGTTCTATTTTCAAACAGGAAACGCTGTAGACAGTTTGTTGGCGAAAAACTAACTTTTGTTTAACAAATACTCGGATTCATTCTTTAACTCAGTGGACAATTTGTCACCTTTCTCTCTCTTAGTAAAGCTTCCATTCAAAACAGTGCCGAATCAAAGAGCGCGCATAAGGGGGCAAGTACACAGGGCTTCACGTTCAGAGGGCGAAAACAGCTAAAAAAACCTTCTAGGAAGTAAACTCGCATATTCAATTCAAATAGACTTAACGTGTTCAAAATTTAAAAAGCGGCGCACTAAGATATTTTTATGTTATTGGACACAACCTATCTTCATCTCTAAAATTTAAAACCGCGAGTCAAGTCAGATACGCAGGTCTGGAGTTAGTAATAGCACACGCTGATCATAATAGTAAAGACGGTCGTAAGACAACGTTTAAT
>JAGDQP010017849.1:9437-37713 GCA_022664845.1 Lepisma saccharinum | reverse complement strand
TTGAATTCATCCACGTTCTATGTTTTTCAAAAGGAACTAGTTCTAACGAAAAAGTTCCTCAAAAAGTAATTAGTTCACGTTCCATGTTTTTTTCAAAAGGAACTAGTTCCGACGAAAAAGTTCCTCAAAAAGGAATTCGTTAACGTTCCATGCGTTTCGAAAGGAGCTACTTTCAACGAAAAAGTTCCTCAAAAGGTAATTCGTTCACATTCCATGTTTTTCAAAATGAGACTAGTTCCAACATAAAAGTTCCTAAAAAAAAATTCATTCACGTTCCATGTTTTTGGAAAGGAACTAATTCCAACGAAAAAGTTTCTCAAAAAAGAATTCGTTCTTAGGTTTGTATGAATTCGTTCATCCTCAAGTCTGATTATTATTAGTTGCTAACCACACTTCTTTATTTCTAGTTCGACATTTTAATAATACGAGTACAATAGTAATTTAGCTTTTCGTAAAGTTGTTTCTATATTTCAACTATATAAGCTTGCCTTAAAGTTTTGCCTTGTAACATACGTTCAAGAAATTTGTTCACGTAGATGTTCTGAGAGACTCCTTCTTTCTCTTTGCCAATATAAACTTGCATGTGTGCGTATATATTTTTAGTATGAATTATTTATTATCATCTTTTTTTTACAGAGCAACAGAAGTCAACCAGCCATTGGTTTGAAACAAACCCCGAAAGCAAGGGTGAGTACCAGGACTCGATTTTTTCTCCTTTTTTTTTTATTACCTTCACATCCACTGGCAACCGGCTTTTATTTCTCTCTGCCAAGGCGTGAGGGATTTGAAGTCATTGCTGGCCACTTGCAATTTGCATGCATATACTGTGTGAGTCTTGTATGTATGTATTTGCTTCTCCTGAAAGTTACATCAGCATTCGGGAGTCTGTGATGGATATCGTCGTTCTGAATGTAGCTGGTTGCTGTATCATTCCAGCTCCATTTTTCCTTTTTTGCTTCTTTTTATTGCTCCAGTGCTGAGAGCAATTTTCTGTTGCATCTTTTTTACTTTGGCAGGTGGGTATCAATATTCAGGGTTGCCACTGCTTTATATTTTTTATGTTATTAATGTTGTTGTTTTTTAACCCGAAGCGTGAATTTCTCGTTTTACAAATTCAGTTTCATATTCGGTAAGTGTTACCACATGGAGTTTAATATACCATATGGTAGATGTAAGTGTACCAGGAAGATTGGAAATGTTTGAAGCCGTTTTAAAGAGAAATACACTAAATTTTAATTGTAAACCATTTATTCTTCTAAAAAATATATTATTATTTTTTCCTGTTAAAAAATGGAAGAAATTCAAACGTGAAATACTGCTACAATTTTGAATGTTATTTGGATGTTTTGCTGACAAATAATGGACTAATTAAGTCAAGTTCCTCACATCAAAACGAGACGAAAGCTTATCCTACACTGTGTTGTGAAATACCTCCTTTTCGTAGTGTTGCCAGTTGAAAATTTCCAACTGTTAGCGTAATGGCTGGCAACATTGTGCGTCAGCACCAGCACTAAATTTCACACACTTGTTTAAATATGATCATAGACCATTATAATGATCCCTGTGCAGTATTGCCAGCTATACACTAATAGTAGGAAAATTAAAGTGGCAACACTGCAAAAACTATACATTCCTTAGCGAAGTGTAAGATTAACGTTCGTCTTGTTTTGATGTGCAAAGTTTATCGGTTTCTTCACGGAACACCTTGTATATAACACACTGGTTGCCATGGCAACACAAGCGAAAGTATTTAGAACTTACATAGTTAATCAACCTCATAGACGCAATTGCCACCAGTACCGATTAAAAAACTTATCCCAATATATGGTATTTTGTATAATGTGTGGTACTCAGTATTTTTCACGCCACTAGTAGTTGATTGTTCATGAAATTCGTTTACGTTCTTCCTTTAGAGAAACTTACATGTTGAATTTCTCAATAAGAACAGAGCGATACGATCTACTTTTGCATTACGAAAATGTAAAACAAATTTCATTAATAATATTTATAATGAACTGAAGAACATGAAACACTCGAAAGGAAATTTTAGAAGAAAAGTTTACAAAGAACATATTCAGAGCACTATATCTCCCAAACGGTTCTTGTTAAGTGATAGGATTAATATTATTTTGTAGATAAAAAGCGGTAAATATTGTCTCTTTTAATAAAGTAACATTGACAGGTTATACAAGGGCTGCCTGCCACTGCGCGTTGCCGTAAAACTCTCATTGGTCGTAGTGCCGATAGATGGCACTCATGATATTTTACGTCATAATACGTCAGAATTTCCTTCTGTTGATTTTCAGTTAGCATGTAGCGAGATAAAAGAAATAGATACATAAGAATGAACATAAGAATATAAAGTAAATATGTACTTGGGAACACATGTATCTAGCAAGAACCACAGAAAATAAAAAGTCGCTTAGCATCGGGCAACGTATGTTTCTATTCAGCCCAGAAACTCCTAATCTCGCGATTCATATCAAGAAAGCTGAAATTAAAAATATGCAAAACAGTTATTTTACCGGTAATGTTTTACGTTTGGGAAAGTTGTAGTACGAAACTGGCAGTTGAATATATAAATAACGTTGTTTGAAAATAAGGTTTTGAGAAAAATATACCGGTCGAAACAGGACGAGCTAACCGGAGGATGGAGGAGACTGCATAATGAAGATCTGCACGAACTGTATGATTTACCCGATCACAAAGGCTAAGATGGGCAGGCCAGGTAGCCCGGATGGCGGGAAAACGAGGATTATATTCCATCGTGGTTGGGAAACCGGAGGGAAAGAGGCCGTTAGGAAGAGGGAGATACGTCATTGGGATGACATTATTAGAAGATATTTTCGAGAAGTAGATGCTCAAGATGAAAACTGGTTTGATGTTGCACAGGATAATATCGAATGGCGAACGTTTGTTACTGCGACAATGAACTTGCAAGTTCCGTAAGCCATACAGTTAGTTAGTTAATGTAGCGAGATAAAAAAAAAAAAGTAGTTGAGTTCTAATTTTTATTTGTCATTTGACAGAAACACACCACGATTTACATTGGAGAAATATTGGCCAACCGAGGCAAGGAATTATACAGGGTGGTGCATAGAAAATGTAACCGAAACCAATGCACCACCCTGTACAATCAGCAAATATGTTATTCAAGTGTACGCTATTTCGAGTTGCAACTCATATACCGTCCAGACCATCTGACCCCAAGCTCCACTCCTGCCGCTAAAACAATATAAACAGCACCCAGTCCTACTTCTGCACGCGTTCTTCTGTAATATACGAGTTAGGTAATCGTAACTTTAAAAGTAATCTTTTAGAATGTTTCGTCAAGTACTGTAATAAGGCAGATATTAGCAGTGAAACAACCTTTAGGTAAATAAAACTAGAATATTTTAAGAGTTCGTAATTATTCTAAAGTTGGTGTCGTTACTTTACTCAAGAGGGGAAGTAATATTATCATCATAATCCTGAAAGACGAGCGGCAGCTCGTTCGTGGTTAAAGTGGAATTTTCAAATACTGTATTACATTACTACGATAACAATATAATGTTTTTTGCTTTTTAAAATAATAAAAGCATTTTATCTCTCGCCATGGACTGGCTATACTGAAAAACAATTACTGATATGTAAATGAAGGCTTAATATCAATATTCTCTATACTTTCCTGTTTACGTCTTTCCATTTTATGGCTCTCATTTCTTCAAAATGCATTTCTTTTCTCACAGTAAGAAATGCAGTTTCCTTTTGAAATTACAGAAGAGCTTCTTTTATTAAAATGTATTGTCGTCTGCATTCTTCATCTCTTCCTTTAAAAAAAAAGAAAAAAAATGGGAAGGTTATGGAATTACATTTTTGAACCACTGAAATGTTAATACGTCAAACATTCGACGAAAATCACGTATGATATAAATTGTATTACAAATATACATTATACATGATAGTGTTAAATTCTCCACTAATCAAAGCCGAACTGAAAAACCGCAGATTAGGTTCTATAAAGATTAGTATAACTTACACCATTAGCTTAGATTATTCAAACGGTTCTGCCAATTCGTATAAACATTTTTTTTTCACCACATCATCATTACATATTAGATTACAACTCTGACATCACTGTAAGTATTAATGGTGCTTGTAAAAGAGGATCATAGATGGCAGTATCAGAAATATTCATATAGAAGTTATTGTCTGCAACGATGTTGTAATCTTTTAACGTTGTATTCAAGGAAAAGACAGGATTTTATAACTAAATTTTATTTTATTATATGTTTGTGCCACTGAAAGTATTTATCACTTCTTTTATATTGAGATTACTATACCAGCAGATACTTATGTAGCTGTAATGAATATGAAAGTGCTTCCTTCACAAGCGCTGAGAAGAAAACGGATAGGCATACCAGTAATCATTGAAATTAGACGTATAAATAAATAAAGCATAAACGAGATCTCATTGTAATAATAATAATAACAGAAAAAAGTACCCACCCCCACCTACGTACCATTTTCCTCCAATAGAAACAATAAACTCCAACCTAGCTTATCTTTGGTCAGTTAGCGTACTACAGATGATTCTGTATTGCATACGTACAGAAGAGATAAGTACGTATACAGCCATTATAGGATAAACGGCATTTCTCAGTGTCGGATGGTGCGAGTTATTTACTATTTTTGCAGTCATTACACAGAGACTGATCATTTTCCGATTATCATTTTTCATTTCAATATTCTGCTCCATTCGTACTTATCAACATGCCAAAACAGACTAAAGGACAACACCAATTATCATCTGTAGTAACACAAACATCATCCAAAGTGACAGCAAAACTGACAAATCCTGGACATACTTCAAATCATAACAGAAACGCATCACAATCTAGATCCAGATCTCCACCACAACGCACTTCACCGCCAAGTAAACGCACACATACTTTAAGTGCTACTGACTCTGATGACTCCATGAATGAATCGCAAGACTTAGATCAATTGAATCATCAATCAACTTCGCCAGTTCACTCCTTTCTGCTCACAAATTTCGATTCACAATACCAGACTCCTAAACTCTTACTACAGAAGCTACTTAAATACGTACATAGAGAGGACATAACTGAAATAACACCTACTCGCAATGGAATCATCATCAAATCACCAGACATCGATTTCGCAACCAAACTCCGCAACAAACATAGTTTTGAAATATTCGAAAAAAAACGCTAGGCTCACATCACTAAATCATCCTCGCATCAGACAGCCGCCACCACCAAAACGATCATTTATGCTCTCAGTAGTCATTCGAGGAGTCCCACCTGACACATCAGTTGAGGAAGTAGAAGCTGAACTTAGAGCAGAAGGACATACTATCTCTAAATGCCTCCGCATCATCACACAGCAAGGAACGCCAAGCTACATCATCAGAGTGCTAACCTCTCATCAACTGACAATAGACGAACTGTTACGGCAAGGAGCATACATTTACAAGAGAAGACATAGAGTCGAACCGTCCCGTACACAACCACCAATACCACTACGTTGTGAGAAATGCCAGACATACGGTGAACACACAGCTTGTGAATGCACTAATCAACCGATATGTGGATACTGTTCTGAACCACATCCAACAAAAAACTGCACAAATCTTCAAAATCCTCCTAAATGCAATCAATGTCAACAGCAGCATCCAACATATTCATATACATGCCAAGCCAAACCAACACCCACAGTAGAAAACAACCTTCCAGCCGTACCACTACGAACACCAGAACCTGATCCAGCAATATCAAACAACAACGCTACTCCACCACCAACCATAGAACAAATCATTCAGTTCATTACTCTTACTTTTCAAAACCTATATCCGCATAATCGTAACTCCGTCATACCAGGTCAAGTCAGCAGCTCTAGACATCTTCAAGGTGCACGTACACGCCACTTACTCAGGCCCTTATGTTTTCTTCACCATCTCACCAGCTAGTCCAACCTGAACATACAATTTTCATAATCATTCATTTCATATTCACTCTCACACTCATTGATGCACAGTAATGTTAAATGTAGGGCTCATCTGTTTTTCATTACGACCTAGCGTTGCCCCTAGGTCAAGAAGATTTTCACTCATTTGTCCCCATTGTTGACAACGTGTTGTGGTGTGCAATGCACTTCATCTCCATACTTTCATCTCATCATCGCCTGTTCCCACAAAATATGGTTATAAGTAAAATACTTAACATTCCTGATTTAAAAGTGAAATAAAATATAAAAGATAAATAAAATAATTTAATATCTCCTAGACCATCTCCCACTATGCAGACATCCTAATATCCCTTCAAATCCCTTCCCTATGGCAAGGGTGTAACCCTTGGGTGGGTGCTAGTCACATCGGTGGCTAGCAAAACGCGAAAAAAAAAAAAAACAAGCGCTGAGAAGAAAACCGATAGGCATACCAGTAATCATTGAAATTAGACGTATAAATAAATAAAGCATAAACGAGATCTCATTGGACGGAACAATAGACAGATATTTGTCGTGACCATTTGAGGGACGGACATGTCTATTTTGTGCATTCCAAAACAAGGGTGCAAGGAAATTTTACAATTTTCACAGAAGAAATTGAAAGAACACGCGTGTAACAAATTCGGAGGAAGAAAAGAAATCAATTTTGGATATATTATGTGTATGAAAAGTTTGAAAAAATAAAAATATGTTCAATATGACCGAAAAATTATTAGAATATTATGTTCTATCAGAACAAAATTGCCAAATATGCTCCAACAAAGTATCTTTATTTATTTAGTTTTGTCATGAAATGAATTTCTATATATTTTTAGCAAGTCATCAGTCTTATCGAAAGAAATATGCTAAATCACGTAAATCCTAGGCCTAATGATGAGTTTCAAGTGTGCTTTTTTTTCACTGCATAATAATGAAGTGAATTTACGCATATGAAGTTAACGATCTGTCATTAATATTGTTCATTTAGGCCGGTATAAATTTCTGTTTTGTGTAAAAGTTAAATATATCTTTAAAGTTCGTTACTATTGTGCTAAGGAGAAAAATGTATCTTGTAGATCGCTTTATCTCATGGGTTGGTTTATGAATATTTTTCAACTTTTTTTTTTCTTTTTTTAATTGCTGACATTGTCACTTTTAATTTATGTTCTGTCTTCAAAATAAGGCCTTTCCTTATATCCCTTACATATCCCCCTCTGACGGTTGGTTTTATAAACAGGATTACGAGAAGACAAAGAGCGCGGTCGCCATGGCGACTGTGAAATACGAGTTTACTTGCGAGCAACTCCCTTGGTCACTGGCTCTGACAAACTTGTAAGAAAGGATTTTTTTTTTTTTTCTACGGGTTTCTCCTTCAATTAAATTATGCAAATATCTTTTCTAATCTGCTAAATTTCAATTTATTAAATAAAGGAAAAGGCTATTCTCAGTTAATACAATAAGTATAGGCTACGTAACTAGTGTTTGATCTTTGGTGAAAATAACATTTTAAATTAACATTAATTGTGTGATTGCGTCATCTATTCGACTGTATACTACTATTCTAATTAGTTTTTTTTTTTTATTTTCTGCTTTCTTTAGGGCCTTACAATCTCCCATTTTATTGTTATGATTGATATAGCAGAGTTCTTTGATAGCATAGAGCTTCTGCGCATGCGTTAGAATAGTCGATATCTGAATAATCGTCGTTTTCAAGGCAGATAGACGTAAATTACATGGAAATATAGTACGCTTACATTCTTCTCCCTTGAACGCGATGACATGAGATTTTAATTGAACAGTTGATGGGGTTGGTGCAATAAGGGTATATCCCACTCATCCACAAACATTACGTTTTGTGTTTGATATAATTCTTACATCATCTAGTATTTTGCCTTTAGTTTTTTCATTGTAGGATACATCCAACCTAGTCGAATAAGTGAAGAGGGGCCAGTGAGAAAGAGAGATAATCCACACACATATAATAAGGATATGATTACTTTTTCTCGCAGTGATTTGATATACGTCCGCAATTTGATGCATTACTATTTGTTTTCAGGCTCCTTATGGTCTCTCCCACAACAGTAAGTAACTACATAAGATCGAAGACAGATATATAGCTACGAGCAAATTTGAATTATAGTAGTTATTCTTTATGTGGGATATCTCCCTCTTTCACTGATGGCAGATAATCGAACAGTTATTCGAATGAGAGATAATCGAATAATCATTCGAAAAATAGACAATCGATCGAATTATTAGTGTGTTTGTTTGTTTCTTCCGGGGCAAATTCCCTGTACGAACAGCCCTCTACTGACTCAATTATTCCTTATTCTTTTAAATTATTAAAATACTTACATTTAATGCATATTTTCCCTTACTGAAATATTTAGTCCTTTCTTTTTATGAATAAAAGTTCGTTCTGCGGTTTTATATTTCTTCCATTTAATCATTCTTCGGTAATTCGCATAATCGAATGTTCGTTTTTTTAATTATTCCAATAGTCACTTGTTTGATCATTCGATTATTCAGGCTGAGTTTCGGTTATAAGATAATTGGTATAATGAATTATCGTGATAATTATACGAATAATATCCGGATTTGTCCGAATAATTTTCACAACTAGGGGACATCATCCTTCAGATTCATGGGGTCCATGGGAGACTCTGACATGTTGACATTGAAGGAGGTAATAAATATCCATGGTCAAAGGTGCAAGTACGTCACGTTTTAGACTACTGTAAGGTGTAAGCTACATTATGCACATAAAAATATTGGGGGGGGGGAGTGACGTGTTCTTTTCCCGCCAGATGTTTTATGCTATAGATGTTGATACTTAATTAAGAATTAAAACTTACTGTTGATTCTTATCTCTACCAGAAAAAGAAAACTTGGGCCAATTACTTGTAAACGAAGTCTTTTCTTTTCATAGCCATGTTCTTCTTCTACCTCCATGTCGTTCGGTTTCTTCTCCATCTCTCGTTCTCTCTTTTTCCCCCCATTTTAAGCTGACGGTGTGGGTGTAACCATAGCAACGTCATAAATAACACGACTTGCATGATGGTGGTCTCCGGTCTCTTGTCTTTTCTCTCTTACCATGGATTTTCCAACTCTTTGCTTTCTTCTTGTGCTTTTTACTAACCCGGTTAAGATCCTTTTTTTTTCTCCCTTCAAGCCAAGCCTCGTGGAGTCTTGGAGAAGTCGTATTTGGGGTATTTGAGAGTCTAGAGAAGGGTCGAGTCGACAAGCAAGTCAGTCTGTTGTAAGTTTGGACAATTTTTAATCAAAGGGATATTTTTTCCCAAAGGGAAATTTAGTGTTGTTTACAAGGTGGCGAGATTCGAAAAAATCCCTTTTAAAATGGATTTGTTCTGTGTGAGCGGGTGTGAAAGTAGTTTTGTTGATAAATTTTTGTTTGTTTGTTTGTCTTACTTACATGTGAAAATCGGATGTTCCTGGAAATCCCCAGGTGTATTCTTTTTATTTAAAGGGAAATAAATTGTATTACAGTGGTAGCTCAGTTAATATCGAGGTATTCTGGTATGGATTTTTCCCTCCTCCCTTAAATTTAGCTAAAATATTATTAGTTATTTGAATACTGTGTGTTTAGACATTAGACCCAAAAGGAACATGAAGAATCAAAACATTTTGTAATACCCCCAGGCGTTAATGTTTTGTCAACGAAAATTAACTAAGTACTTGAGGAATTTATAGCGATAATAGTTGCTTAATATTTTTAAAAGAAATCTTAGTTTATGGGCCAAACAGGCAGCTATGCCCTAATTCCGTATCGTATGAAAGATGCCGTCCCTCGGCGATCATTCTTGCAGAAGCAAGAATAAGGAAGCTAGTGTTCATGGCCTTAGTTGAGGTACCATCCCGGCATTCGCTTGATTTCCTTTGTCGACAAGAAGTCTACAAACGTTCCCTCTGGGTGAATCATTTGTTTCATTGTTTTTTTTTTAATCTTTTATGAACTAAACTGACAACTTCTGACACAAGCTCTTTACATGTTAGTGATGACGTGCCTCAGTAATCACTTTTCCGGGTCAAGAGTCTTTACTACCCGCAGCATTTGCCTAATAAAACTAGATAAAGCCATGGAAAACCTTAATCGGGATTGTCGGCAGGAATCCCCGGACGTTAAGGGAAAATTAGAAGCATCACTATTTAAGTGACATACACTGTATACATACTTAGTTGGATAATTCCTACGCCACTGTTGTTCATCGAATGACCTATTTTCACCGTTTCCCCGCATTTTACATTGTTCGGAATTTGAAAGATGATAATCATAAACCACAATGGCTCAGGCCTTGAACAAAACACCGGGAAGATGAAAGCCACCTTATCTAGAACACTCCTACAGTCACTGGGTGAAATGGCCTAGCTGTTTGGGGAATACCAGTAATTTCCGTGGTGATCTTCTTCTACTTCTGTATGGTGCTAGGTTTGTGGGCAAAGACGGAAATGATCGCAGACTGACAGGTCGGGAGAACGACTAGCCCAGGGGACATTTCATATTCCTTCGTTGCTTCGTTTTTACAACAGGGTCTATATTTATACCTCACCTTGTAAATTGGGGTCCCCTTAAATTCAGGAGAAGTACAGCAAAAATGTTGTTGTCCTCGAAGTTGTTTCATCAGTCATCCAGTCATCACCCCCAGCACCATAGTATAGTTCTTGAAGGCAGCTTAGACATTTTAAATTTCCCATATCGTTATGGACAGGCACACATACAGACATATGGATTTTGTAAATTGGTATTCCATATATCTAGAAACGGTATCGCCATGTTCTAGGTGTCGTTGAATTCGTCTATCATCCTCACAAAACATGGTATATATCGTGAAAGGTTTGGGTTTTTAGTTTCCATTGTTGTTATGGACTTTCTCTCTCTTACACACACAGAGAGAGAGAGAGAGATAGAGAGAGATAAAATGGCGACTAGAACACCGAGTATTACAGATTACCTTAATCACTTTCAAATGATGAAAAAGACGTTAAATACTTTATTTAGAACCAAATAATTGATGAGACAGAGAGCTAACAACTAAACAAAAGGATATATGAAAAGTTACCATGAATATATGAATAGACATCTTGAAGAGGCTTTATTTTATTCAGTTCCTTCTGTTTCCTTATCTCTCTTGCTGTACACTCAGATTCATAGAAAGTGGGCTGTCGATGTACTTGCTAAGTTCACATAAGATGACAATGACGACTCAAGATTCGATATGAAGTTTAAATTTCATATGTTGTATTTTCAACGAATAGAGAATATTGAGTTCGGTATTGTCTGCTTGAACAAATTTCGAACTCTTTTTTTTTCGACTATGAATACACAGCTGATGACTCTTATTATATATACTCTTGATTATTATGGTTTCTTTTGTCCAAGATACCAAGCAAAAATTAAATTAAAAAATGGGGAATTTTTTGAAGGGAATTTCACTGTCTCAGGCTATGGCAACACTGAGTTGTTTGCTCTTCTACAACAAGTGTTATTAAACTCCGCCTCTTCTGATTCTACCACAAGTTGTCACTTCAAATTTTTGTCTTCTTCAATACACTACAACACAAGTTTTTGTCTCTTGACGTCCTTCCCCGTACCCCCTCTTCTCCCTCTCCAACATTTCTCATTCTTTACAAACCATATTGAAGTGGTCTGTCATCAACAGGGAAATTCTTTGTTTTTTCCCCTCCCTTTTACAATAATATGAAAAGATTTTTTTCTCACCGTTTACTGGAACAAGAAAAATGTATTGCTTTTATCTTCTCTCCTTCTTTCTTTTGTGCGTAAAAATAGCCGTAAGAGAAAAAAAAAATTTTTTTTGTTTTAAATATTTTTTGTCATCCTGGTCTTTCTTATTTTTAATTATAACATTTTATATTATTTGTTTAGCAGTTTTTGTTTACTTTCTATCTTGTTTTTCTTCTTTGTTTCATTTACTTGTTTACTTCATGCATGGGTTATTGTTTGTTCATTGTTTTACTGCACAGGGCCCTTAATTAGTTTTTGTCCTTCGTCTGTCTATTACGGTGACTAGCGTATTTGTTTGATCAAGGTGACTTTTGACCTTGGATATTTCAAATTCCCCAAAGGAATACAATCAGTCCTAAAATATTAGTTGTACCTTAATTCAAGGTGCAAGCATTTTTTCCAATTTGGCTACCAGACTATATCTATGAAGGCTTGTCGAGAGAAAGAGTTGCATTTTTAAATGTTTGAGCATGCGCATTTTCCTCCTAACTTCGAAAAGCTTTTCTTGTTCTCCGGTAGATGTCTCTGTGGTCAAAGAAGCTGAAAGACAAACATTGATGACAATTCTTTGTTTCAAATATTTATGTACTCAGAAAGTTTTCTCGTTATCGTCAATAACATTTACCGCAAATCGGCTATGCAGTCAGTTGCCTTGTTTGGCTCGAAAGTAGCTGAAGATTTTTAACATCGAGATTAACGACTGAACAAATTCAAACGTAGTGCAGCTATACTATAATAGCCGCCACTGCAAAACAAGTAAACAAGATTGTTTATTCTTAAACCGTGATAGTAGACCACCAAGAAGCAAGAAACGAACAAAATATTAAGTTCCCAAGAAAATTTTGGGTTTGCCCTAAGTTTATACTATAAAATTTGTGTTTTTCTTTCAAAACGTAATTTACTTGTGTTAGATGAAAATGATAATATTTAATTTGTGTTAGATGAAATAAATATATTTTACTTGTGTTAGATGAAAATAATATTTAATTTGTGTTAGATGAAATAAATATATTTTACTTGTGTTAGATGAAATAAATAATATTTTATTCCTGTTAGATAAATGATATTTATTTGTGTTAGATTAAATAAATAATATTTTACTCGTGTTAGATGAAATAAATAATGTTTTACTTGTGTTAGATGAAAATGATAATATTTAACTTGTGTTAGATCAGATAAATATATTTTACTTGTGTTAGATGAAATAAATAATATTTTATTCCTGTTAGATAAATATTATTTATTTGTGTTAGATTTAATAAATAATATTTTACTCGTGTTAGATAAATAATATTTTTACTTGTGTTACAAGAAGTAAATAACATTTTATTTTTGTTAAATGAAATAAATAATAAATTTGTGTTGGATTAAATAAATAACTTTTCTTTAAAGAATATGACTATTGAAAATTCGAAATTACTAAAAACATACAGTCTCTCTTTCCTAGCATTGGGTGTGACATAATGTTCTGACGCATAAACACATGCATTCGAATAGCTAGCAGGTTACTTTACAGACAATTTCAATTACAAATGGAGTCTTCTTAAAACGCAACAGCCTTTCTTATAGAATGAATTCAATAGTATGGAAATCAGAAATTCATTTCATATCGTTGTGCTTTATTTTTGTAAATAGGTCATGATTATGAAATCGATCAAATATTTACAAGACCAAAATAATACGGTGGAGCCTTGATAAGTCGAACCTCGATAACTCGAGTTTCTTGATATCTCGATTTTTTCATTCCCCTTCATCTTTTCTATTCCACCCTGTGTTCATTTACCTCTATCAGTCGAATGTTATGAAGTAGAAACCTCGATAATTCGAATTTTTGTTGTTTTCTGGACGTGCCGTTGAACCTCTAAAACTCGAAATTTTCTGCTTGAGAACTTTTACAAGTCGAAGTTACAGCATAAATACCTCTGTAAGTCGAAGGTTCATTCAGGTAAACCTTTGTAAGTCGAAGTTTAGGGAGCTGAACGATTTGAGCAGAACGAGATGAGGTGTCAGATGCTCACGTCAATGCCAATGCTGTCTGAGTGAGTGTTATACCGTGATCAGTATGCAATTAAGTGTTTCATATAATGGCGAAACGCAAAATGCAGGACCATAACTATAGAAATGTAGCGTCAGTCAGTTCCGGTTCTCTATAACTCAAAGTTTCGCATTAATCCTCTCAATAAGTCGAACCTCGGTAAGTCGAAATATTCGATAATTCGAATTTTGTCTTTTCCTCTTCAGATTCAAGTTATTGAGGTTCCATTGTACTTTGAAATTCTGTCTTGCGTTTTTGAATAATAGTCGGCGATTCTGTAAATGTTAAGCTTTTAACTTAATAATAATAATAATTTCAATATAAAATAACATAGCTTCTGTAATTTATGTATTAGTATGATTGCAGTAGATCAGCTATTCCATAAAATTAGTAATAGTTCAGTTACTAGACCACTATTAGCGACCACTACAGAGTATAACTTTATATACGTTTTAAAAACTATTCTTACCCTAGTACTTGTTTCAAGTGTGTAAAAATTACCTATGTGAGAATGTAGATTTTTGAGTACTTGTTAAATGAACCAATACTTCCATTGAATTCTGTCTATCGTTTTATGATCTGATCACAATGCTTCACATAACGCAATATATTGTTCATTTCCTCTCGTCGTCTGAATAGGAATATTTTAAGTATGCAGTGAAGGTATCGGGGCGTATGCAACGATTTCGAAAATCTCAAGGTAAATGCTGCATCTGCTTGTACGTGGCATCTATGATCAATTTCCGCAACTTCCAGTGCCTATTTTAAGGAATAAAGCAAAGAGTTTCATAAAACGCTAAGGAAACTGTAAAAATAAAACAAAAACACAATTGTTCTGTTGCATACATCTCTTTTAAACTCATTTCTTCATTTGATTAATCTTTTATGACATTATTACGTGGAGAATTTTGTAATTAATTTACTGCAATAAACTGCACTAAGATGTTGAAATTCTAAAAATACTGTTATAGTTCGATGGAGACTATTCAACTCATACTCAAGAGAAATTTATAATTGTCTCATATGTTTAGTATAAGAACCAAATAATACTACAACTTTCTTCAAAAGGAGTTAATTGATTTGGATAATCCTAGCAGATGGACATAATTTACGTGTGTTTGAAAATAAGGTTTTGAGAACGTTATACGGGCCGAAACGGGACGAGATGACTGGAGAGTGGAGGAGACTGCATAATGAAGAACTCCACGGACTGTACGATTCACCACATGTTGTAAAAATAATGAAATCGCGACGACTAAGGTGGGCAGGCCATGTAGCTCGGATAGAGGAAAAACGAAGATTATATTCTATCCTTGTTAGAATGCCGGATGGAAGGAGACCATTGGGAAGAGCGAGACGTCATTGGGAGGACAATATTAGAAGAGATCTTCGAGAAGTAAGTGTTCATGATGAAAACTGGCTTCATATTGCCCAGGATATAATCCAGTGGCGACCGTTTGTTACTGCGACGATGAACTTGCGAGTTCCATAAGCCATAATGTTAGTTAGTTAAATATTATCCCCGGCAGTTGCTAGAGCTAGAGCGTTGTCTTAACAATCGGAAGGTCCTGGGAACGGTCACAGCGGCCACCCATCGTGACTGCAATTCCACCAGCGTTTTTCCTCAGTTACACCGGTCAAATGTCGATATGGTACCTTTAAACTAGGCCCTGACCGACTTTCTTCCCACATCTTTTCTCTACCGTTTCCTGACCTGAGGCAAGGTTGTGTAAAGGCGATAAAGAATTCAAATTTAAAATTATTGCACCCGGTGGATGAGTGTTATCACTCCTTGCCTCTTATTGAGAAAGTCCCGAACTCGATTCCCGGTGGAGGCAATTGTATGTAGTGATTCGTCATGCTCTTTAATCCGTAGGTCTTGTCCTCTCTATCCGATAGAAGACAATGGCTACACATTATCGGTACACCTTGCTCAGTGATTGGTGTAGAGAACCTGTTTCTAACAACATTTTAACTGAACTAGTAAGACCACTGCTGTGTTCCTGTTAGAAGAGTCCTCCCAGTCTATCTGTAGTGTGACACAGTCGGTCAGACGGCCATTTTAATTGGAAAAGTGTCTTCGCTTGAATAATTCCCTTTCTTTTCATTATTCGTTTCACCAAAATAATTTCGAAATTGCAAACCTTAAGTTTGAAATTTCCATTCTTATATATTGGATTGTTGTGAAGAGTCTTCAACCATTGAAACTAAAAAGGTTTAGATAATAATAATAATAATAATCTTCCTTTGTGTAATTATGATCGTTTGTAATGATTGTTATTCAGATTTCACTAGTGTTGTCAAATGCAATTAGCAAAAATCTCTAAATAACTATGCCGAAATGTTTTTGAAAAGTCATGGCCACTAAAATGAGCTTATTTGCGACAGAAAGCTGCAAATCTGATTGATAACATGAAGCGTTTTCTTCTCATGGTCCCTTAAAACGTTCCTTGGCTGTGATACTTTTCAAATTTGTTTCTGAAGAAATAGAGTAGAAGAAACGGGGTCTTCTTCCCAATTCTTATAGAAAATCAGCGACCAGTACCACTAGACCACGAAGGCTTTCCTGTCAAAGTAGAAAATATATATGTACCTCGGCGAATTGTTCAGATTTTGTTGGTGAATGAAAATCGCCCTTAAAAAGGAAATGTACATATGAGTCTCTAAATTACAAGCTTGTTCTGTTTGTATTTCATCAGCATTTGACAAGAGCTACTGTTTAACAAGGAAACCAAGACTTCACCAGACAAAAACATCTTTGAAAGTAACAGAAAATGAAGTCTGCTCTTCATTTTCGATAAGGTAGTTTTGTTTTAAAGTTGTCTGTGTTCACTCTCACCGGAATTTTGGGTACACAGACAGACAAGTCCTTTACTTTCAGCAGGATTTGTGAGAGCAAGTTTAATGATCCGTAGGACAACATTGATCCGTCACAGTCGGCTCGCTACGTTGACCTCTCTCTATTTATCTCATAGTCTCTGTCTTTTTCTCCTGGTTTTGTTCTACCTCTCTCTCCTTTTATTTCTCTCTCATTTTATCTTCATTTTGTTATCTTTCTCCTTTTTTTCTTTCTCTCCCTCTTTTTCTCTGGTTCTCTTTGTCCCTGTTCTCCTTTCTTTTGTTTTTACTTTCCATCTCTTTTTTTATGTCTGTTTTTCTGTATCCACCTTTCTGTTAGATTTCTCTGTCTCATTCTTTCTGCTTCACCATTCTTGATTTCTCTTTCGTTTCTCGCTCTTCGTGCCTACATTCTGTATTCGTTCTCATCCGGCTGCGAACTCATTTTGTACTCGCCTGATCCGCTCAGTCGTATGGAAGCCATTTTTGGACTAAAGAACAATGGTAAATATTTTAGTTGGTAGAGTCCTCTCTTCTCATTGATTTACTATGACCTCACTCGAAATACCAGTGGCGAAGTTGGAAAATTAGTAACAAAAGAAAATCTAGGAAAAGCAAGATATGTATATGTGTGTGAAAAAAAGAGAGAGAAAGCGAATAGAAAAAAAATCTATACTAGATACTAATGCTGAATTTGCAGCTCCTGATTTTGTCCGGACGAAAACAGTAACACAATTATGAGATAATCGTACGTCAAAGAAACCTGTAAATTTTCAATGCAAATGCACTTTCGCACTATCCAAATTTTCCCAACTTTTGAAACGATTAAATACGAAACTATGTTGTGTTTTCCGATTGTAATAATTAAGATGCGAAAAATGGTACAAGTGACATTGAAAAATAAAAGTAAGGTCGAATTCATATTTTCTAGGTTACTATGTACGAGGGTCACTAGGAAAGTTTTGAGTAGTGTCCAACTGGAACGCAGGAAGTGATTTTTTTTTTGTCGTAAGCAACACCCCTCCGTTGTAAGTGGACTCAACCAGTTTCACAATAATCACGCCACTTGTTAGAAAGAGCAGGGTTGCCAAGTAGCTGCATTTGTCATGAGTTGAGCTTCAGCCATGGAGTTGGAAAGGAGAGATTTTCCAGCAATGATTTTGTACGACCAAAAAAGTGGTTTAAATGAATTGCAGTCTCTTGAACGCTTGTCTCATGCATTCGGGGAAAGTGCACCATCACGTGCTACCGTTTTTCGCTGGTTTACAGAATTTAAACGGGGCCGGCCCTCGCTCGATGATGAGGGGTGCAGTGGGAGGCCGTCCACAGTTGTTACGAAAGAAAACGTTGCTGCTGTGGAGGAGATGATCACGGAAGATGCACGAGTGACCTACAGTGAGATTGAGTTGAGTGTGCCCTTGGGATTAGTTCGCCGAGTGTTTTAAATACTCTTCACAAACAACTGCGTGTGAGGAAGGTTTCGTTACGTTGGGTGCTTCACAACTTGACAGGAGCCCAGAAGCAGACTCGTGTGGAATGGTGCCAAGACATGTTCCATAAATTTAACAATGGTGACTCTAGGAAGGTGTCAGACATGGTTAGTGGTGACGAAACGTGGATATACCAATTTGATCCCGAGACGAAGCGCCAATCGTCTGTCTGGTTGTTTCCTGGCGAAGCAGCATCCATGAAAAAGTCAAGAGGTCAAGAAGTGTTGTCAAGAAAATGGTGGCATCATTTATCTCACGAAGTGGACATGTGGCCACTATTCCTTTGGAAAGTCAGCGAGATGGTACACAGGTGTTTGTCTTCCAGAAAATCCAGGAGAGACGACCCAGAACTGGCTTGCGGGGAATCATGCGAGGACAATTTGAGAAATACATTAATGTATTGACCGGACAAAGTTGTATCTTCCGACAAGGACGTTTCATATTCTCCCTAAAATTACCTCCTTCCAAAGCGAAGGTTAATTAAGGATATATTTCGTCCTGGCTTTATTGAGGACGAAATTCACCTGTTTCGTTTCTACCTTAGTTGAGATCGAATCTATTTCTAAGCCACCGAAGAAAGAAATCGTACAGATTGAATTGTCAAGGAATAAACAAATAAAAATAGCGTCAGTAAATAAAACAACAGTGAATAATTAAAGCTTTATATTTGGAATACTTTGTTCAATTACAGGAGTACTCTATATTGTCTGCTTTGCTGGGTGTAATAAACTCATCGCCCGCTGCATTAGCATTCAGTGGCTTCACTACTGGGGCAAGTCACCTGTTTCTGTCGATTTCTCTTCGTGGTGCCAGCTCCGCGTCATTAGTGCACACAAAGTACAGTGTTAAAAATTTTGGAAATGGTTTTAGAAATCCACTAATGTTTGTTAGAGATGTCCTTATTTACAGTTATCGATCGGCAAGAATCCTAGAAAAGCACCCAATAATTTCTTTTAAGTCATTGGAAAGTCTCAATTCTCAGTTCCAGAGTGATTTGCTCACATCTGCAGAAAGAGAAAATGGCTTCTTATGATATCGTATTCTTATCGTGTGCAATGGTATCGTATTCTTATCAAGTGAGTTAATGGGGTTTCCTGTCTCCATCTTGATCGCTAATTTTCATAGAAATGGGGGGGAAATTCTGATGAATTGGTATTCTGATTCGTAACTGACAAATATAAAAGTGCTTGAAATGTGACTTAAGTTGTGGGAGGAGTAACTTAATTTATGTCTTCAGGGCTCGGGCATTTTTGACACTCTTTACAGTTTTGATCTTCTGGTTACTTGTGATTGGCAGCTGGGTCCAACCGGAAAGAGACCGGACTTCTAACTGGACATCTCGCTTCAGGCTTCTATTTTCTTCTTTTACTTTCAGTATACCTGAAAAAAAAAAATAATGATGTTTGTTTTCTATTAGTCAAGGTACTGAAAATTTCCAGGCAGCTAGGTTGTCTTGCCTTTCCCAGCCACAACGGAATAATGTGTTTCTGTTCACTTGTGCTGATATCAAAATGAGTCTTCTTTCAAAGAAACTAAAGATTCAAAATGAAAATACATCTTATCAGGAACGTTGGGAAGAGATTACTTCGTTACGAACAACAATGAAAGGATTCAGTGTTTGGTGTGTTTGCAAATCGTATCAGTTGCCAAGGAATAAAACGCGAAAATACACTATACAACTAAGCATAAAGAAAGATAGAATGAAATATGGTTGTTCGAATTGTTCTCATTATGGATTTGGGGATGAAAGTAAAACAGCAAACAGATATATTCAGCACAGATGTTGGTTTTAGATTCTTCTTATGCGGTTTCACTTGAACTTGCTACGGCGAAGAAACCTTTTTCTGACTGAAACATAGTTCAAAGGTGCACAATTGGAATGGCCAAACTTCTTCGGGACGCTAACATTGCTACGCATGACTCAGAGGATAATTTTGAAAGAAGAATCGCTTGTTCTCTTCAAGAAACCACAAAATGGAACAACAGTTTTAAAAAAATCGGTGGATAAAATCGGAGGGAGTGATAAGTCCTCATGAATCAAATAGTGCGAATGCAAAAACAGGATAAAAATCTGGGTTTATAAGTTTGCTTGGTGTAAACGCAGTTAATTGTCCTAAGTTTCATTGCATTATCCACCAAATGTCGTTGCGAAACAAATTGGTGAAATTGAACTAAGTATTAAAAAAGTGATGAGATTAATAAGCACGATTCAGGGTAGAAACACAACTTTTCATCGACAGCTACTACAGATTTTGGACAATGTGGAGGATCAATATGGTGACTTGCTTTCTTATAATCATGTGACGTGGCTGATTGCAGGAAAATATCTTGAGATTTTTTTTTTCTTAAAGGAACAAAGTTCATGAGTTCCTTAATATGTATGCTGCATGGAACACTAGTCACTGTAACAGATCGAAAGAATTGGCATTGAAAACTGGTATTGTTAACAGATATCACAGAATATTTAAAGAAAGAAAATCAGAAGCTCGATAAACGTCCAAAAATTTTTGAATGGGTTTAACACCAGGTTTAAAGATTTTGAACAACTAAAAACTATTATCCAGCTATTTAGCTGTTGGTGACAACATCGGAGAACACGAAGCTTCACTTAAATTTGAATTGTGTTTTGTGCAAAGTGATGTATTTCCTCAGACTCACCAAGAACAGGAACAGAACGTTTGCAAGCAACTTGCGAATAAACGCTTTCGTAGTTTTGGATAAGGATTGACATCAATGCCTAGTAGCACTTACACATGTAAAAGTTCTTTTCCATTATGGAATGTATCAATACCTCAACTCACAGTCAACATTGATAAACATTGATAATTCAGTGTGAAGTAGTGTAACTATTAAGATTCACGGACAGTTCAATGTTTGTTTTTATCAGATATCAGAAATTTAGTTTAAGCAGTAGGTAACTTTCTTACAAAGAAATTTTAACAGATTGTAAAAAAAAAAAAAAATCTTAAATAAATCTTAAAAGTGACTAGTTACTTGGGGAATTTTTAACATTAATTTTGTGCCTATAATTTACCACCTTTTCTAATTTTCAAGCATTTGGAACTGGTTGACTTAAAATGCGGACCGCAACTTAATTCCTGCATATAATTGTGGCCCTTGGGCAGTCTGAAGTTGGAAAACATTGTTCAATCCGGTTCCAAGATCAGATCTAGTTACCCGGTTCTAAGATTCACATCCTGGCATCCGATTTGACGATATGGATTCTCGGTTTCAGTTTAGAAGATTCGAATCCAGGTCGCGATTCTTAGACCCAGGTACCCGGTTCCATTATTATCATGAACAGGATCCGAATAGATTTACCATGAACCATTTAAAAAAAATATATATACATTTATTGTTCTCGGCAAATTTACAATATTTCCTTGCTTTGGGTATACTTTGTCTTATACATGGTGTTGCAAACGTTATTCCTGACATGAAAATAAGAAAAAGAAAGTATAGACGTTTGAAGAGGAGAGAAATTAGGCAGAGGTGCGTGACTTGACTTGCTGAAAGAAAGATTATAACCATAATTTGGACTTTGTTAAAAAAGCTACCGGAAATGAGAGGGAAGAAAATAGTGAATACCCCCAGAAGTTAGAAAAAACCGGCGTAGGACATCTCAAAATTAACAGAACTGTATATAAAGTACAGTTCCTAAGTACAGAAAGATGGTGATATCACGAGTTAAAACAGCTTAGTAAATGGAGGTCGCTGAACTCTATCTGATGTCAGTCTTCCGCTATCTGTTTCTTTCAGTTAGGCGCTAGCCTGCGTCAGAGACTGGGTACATAATGCATATAGCGCAAAGATACAATATGAGGAGAAAGGTGCAACATCACTACGCTTTCTCTGAAAAGAAATTTTATACTTCGGAACTCTAGAGCCTAAATGGGAGGTGTTAATAAGTTGTTAAGGAGGTCTGGATAAATGCGTGGACAGAGCCAAACTTACATTTAAGATCCTGTTGCTTTCGGATGATGAGGATGAAAGACTAAAATAGTAAATATCTATTCAAACTTGCATTTTGTATTTTGTTTTTAGCTTCTAAATTCACGCAAACAAAACAATACAGTATTTTGATTCGACGCATTTCATTCGCAAAATATTTTACACAATGGCCCACTTCGTTATTTGATGGTTAATAGAGAGACGTTGTTCATGCAATATTCAGCTGTCGGTAATGGTTGGAATTAGGGTTGCCAAAACTATAAAATTTACAGGAGAAATGAAGTGTGTGTGGTATACCAGAGGTAGGTGTTTAGAGAAAAATCCCCATGCTTTTAAGTGAGAAGTATACGTGAAATATGACATCTGTATCTGCATGGTGATTGCAAATAATTATTTAAAAAAAACTAACCTGACAAACTCCTCTCGGCATTACTACGTAGAAAAAGGTTGTGGCATCGAAGCGCAGCTTGTAATGAATATTGGAATTGCAAATTAATGAAATGGTAAAAATCTGAGAGAGAAATCACTAATACTTGTTGTGTAGCGTAATTCGAAAGAGCACATAGTTTTTTCTTTGGCCTGAGTCAAAGTTGCCTAAAGCCATAAATAAATTCAACTCAGTTTCTAGCTTTCTTTTGTCAATGTAATAAGTCACCCTGTCGCAATATGGAATACGCGTGTGAGAGCTGCGTATGACCAAGTAATTCCAAACTCCTGTAAATGTTCTGCATCTGAAGCATATATTAACTGGATTATGAATCAGTCGTATTCTCAGATGCGGGAAGTGATTGAACAAGTGATCACGTTGCAACTTGAAAGAAAGATTTCGCTGCAGGTGAAATCCCACCTGGAAAATGAAAGAGATGGCCCCATTGTTAACAGAACCTATCTTCCTTATTTATTGTGTTGAGTGTAGACAAATTCACTATTGTTGACTCCTTGTAGTTCGAGGAAAGGAAGCAGAAATAGGACTTTATGTGGTGTTGTCAAATGCTGGTCTCGTAAAACAATTTCAAGGAGGGTTAAAAACAAGCTCTTTTACTCCTTGAGAATCTCTCCTTGTCTCATAGATTCTCTTTAGGATTTTTGCGAAAATTGCATAAAGCTCTTTCGCAAAATCGGAATCTTTCGCATTTTGCAAAAATAAAATGAAAAAATAAATAAATAAAACTAGCGTTAGTTAAACCCTGCTCCCCATCATCACATCTTACCTACATCGTATTGTACACTACAGAGCTTTGCCACTAGCTCTGACTAGGCCCTATCAGGATGTCATTTCTCCATTAGTGATACTCGATATGCCTCGAGTATCACTATTGACATTTCTCATGAACTAATTCAATTTTCAGGGATAGTGCTTTTTGTGTTTGTGTGTGTGTGCGTGCGTGTGTGTGTCAAACACACGTTCATTAATTAATCCAAACCATGGATATCCTAACTGGGGCTGGAAATACATAGAAATTCCTATTGGTGTATTAATACCAAGAAAGATCAACAAGGAATATAGCTTTGACTTGACTCCCCGGCATATTTTCGTGAATTATACTTCTTTTTTTTAAACTCAAAATCGTGTCACGAATTAAACTGTTACATTCTTCTTCTCATCTTTGTTTCAAACTTGTCTTTTCTTCTTTCACTTGTTTCAATAGTAATCGAAAATGTCTATCGTTTTATTTTCACTTTTAGCACGAAAGAGAGAGCGCATGGCAATGTTGGTTGTTCAAGTATTTCAGGTTTCGTCCGATAGATGGCGCAGCTATTCACACTAAAGGAAGTCTTATGTTCTACTTCAAGTAAATACGAATATTATAAAAAATCTTTAGGAAATCTTTATTCTATGACTTTCTTTAACTCATAATGTCCTCAAATCTTGCAACGTTAATTTAACTCATTTCCGACGTCATACAATAATAAAACCTTGCACATCGACGTAAGTCGGTGACAATATATATTTACTTTCATATATTTCTATATACTTTCCGGTATATATTTTAAAAGTAAGTTTTTAATTTTTGTTAGTAAGAACATCTTTATCCTAAAATAACTACTAGTCCGCAACGATGTTACGTTCGACTGGCAGCAGAACACTTTAGAATTAGGGTGGCAAAACATTAGTAAAGTAAAAAAAAAAATCTCTTTTCTAGAAAATTAACTTTAAAAAAAATGTATTTATGCATGACTAAAAAGAAAAACATGGGGGGGATCCCTCGTATAGAATCACTTTATAAATTCTTCAATTAGAGCGCCCCATACTTTTCTTTTTAGTCATACATAAATAAATTTTATAAAGTAATTTTCTTGAAAATAAAACTATTTTTTTTATTTACTTTTTAATAGAAACTATTTTTTTTAAGAATAGCATTTTTTTTTAAACAGCTTTTTTATTTTTATTTTTTTAAATCTTATGTTCCTTCAATCATTTTTGCTCCAAAATCATGACTGATATTTAACTTAGAGACTGAGTCTAAACTCCGATTTTTGCAATCGGCCCTTAGATCAGTGCATAAAACATTTTAATCCCAAGTTAACTTAATCCACGAGTTAATCGACGTGTCATAGATTAGATAATTATAAATAGCGAATTCTTATAAAAACGATATTTTGCTTCGATATTTGAAATGTCGATAAATATCGATATTCAAAAATTATGTATCTTTGCTATTCAGTTTCAAATATTGAACAGATTTGTAGACTTTTGGCATCCGTTTCAGATATTGTACCAATAAATGACTTGCACATTCTTTCATTCTATGGACCCTTATCAACTGCCCGATATTGTTGGTGGACTCCCGAAAACTTCTGGTCCTCTATTAATTTTACCTTGTTCATAACGCAGGATAGCACTTCTAACAAAAGCAGATTTCAAATTTGGATTCAACAATTTCGATTTATCCTACCGGTTTTAATTTGGTAACTCTGAAAGTGATAGGTCCTTATCATCTGCTTAGTTTTCTTCTCAATTTAAATATTTAACGCAAAGTTTCGTTGTACGTTGTCATCGGGTTCACCGTAAGTTTAAACTATTCTTTTTTTTTTTTTTGTTTCTTCTAGTGATTCTTTTAGTATTTTCGTGATATTTGCTAATTTCGTGATACATTCGATTTTACAATACCACATTACAAAGAATTGTAGATTAAACTTTTCGCCGCCAGATGCTCCCTCAGTATTGCCTGCATTTTACGTGATAATTGTAACTCCATTCATCATACCATGGCTGTGCTAAATGCAAATTTATCACAATATTAGGGGTGTCACGAAATTGACTTTGTCCAGCTTGGCTTTATGGTGTGTGTATAGCTTTACCAGACATTCTTTTCCTTCTTACTTAGCTTTTTACTGTAATACCCATACGTGTTAAATTGTAGTTATGTAAATGTTGGCGACTTCTGTAACTTAACTATCATTCCAATTATATTTTTATAGTGGAAGAGCTTAAGAATTATCAATCAGAAATGGAAACTTCCCAATAGCAAACTTGGAACATCAATCTGCACCAAAGAGCCAGAAATAACCAAACTTCGCATTCATGTTTGGACGGACATCTATTAACTTTAGCCCCCTTCAATGAGCCAGTCACAGATATTAAAGGTAATGAATACCAGATTTGTGATTGACTGATCGATGGCATTTACGACGCGGAGAGGGCAGAGTTAAGACCTGCCTATAACGATATGAGAAAACGAAAAACGGGATAAGTATTACAATTAGTCAATCCTCTTGCGCTGATTCGCAATAAAAATTAATATGTAGTTAAACTTAGAGCATTTGCTTAAGGAATGAATTTTCTTCACTGTTATTTTTATTATTTTCCACGGTGTTTCAGATCAGATCTTGTGAAGTAAAACTTATTTCTGAGAAATCCGTAAAGGACTCATATACTGCAAACTCTCCTTGAGAAATTATGCAACATTGAAAGCTATCCGGAAACATGCAGTCAAAATTGAAACATCAACGGAAAGCATATAGAAATCACTCGATGTTTATTTGTTTGCAAAGTATGTTATTGTTACAGTTTCTCTTGTGTTTACAAACAAACAAAATGTATAAAAGAAATAAACAAGCGGAAGCACTCAATTTGAAGAAGCGGAACAATTTTATCCGTTTCCCTCTGGTCTTGTCTTCATACCGTCTTCATTTTGCATGGCTGCAGTCAATTGTTTAAAGTTAACAAACATTGTAAGCCTCTGTATTATTATTTTTTTGCTTGCTACGCCCATTCCATGCACGTTGTGTCAACGAACTGGGATCATTCAATTCCTACCCTGCAGCGCGGAACCGTCACGCCAACGGCAAACGGGACCTGCTCAGCTGCAGCGAGTACAGAGCAGAATTGAACACCGAGGAAAAGACAGAGAGAAGGAACGTCTAACGGGGGACCACGGTTGCCATGGAAACATTAAGAAGCAGTTGCCTCTGTTGTAGTATACATTCTGATGAAGAAGTAATAGTAATTGCTCCTTCTCAACGTTTATTTGGATCTGATCCCCTGTCACTGCTTATTTCTTTATACGAGGAGAAGGAGAGTCGGAATCATTTTATTTTGAAGCGAATTGAAAGATATTCCTCCTTGGAATACCAGTGGCGGCTCACATAGAGAAGTTACTGAATCTTCACTTCACTTAATTTATTGTGCATTCACTAATACAAAATATATAAATGTTCTCAATTGGAAGACAAGCAAAACTTGGTGACGCACTCAGTGAGCAATCGTTGTACCTTTAGCAACAACATGCTCAACAATGTGAAAGATCGAAAAGTGATATGCCCTATATTGAGTGATCCAGCTTAGCATGCAAATTCAGAATAATTAATAATAAGCAGGGAGGGCTTAAGGAGGTGGCATTGACAGCATTTTATCGGTTTTTGAGATCTTGAACCGCTACTGAAAAATACTTTGTAAACTTTGCTTGGTCCATAGTGCTCATCTTAATACAGTTTCGGGCGCCATCTTTTTAGCGTACTTTGATCAAAATTTCTTAAATGAAACACAATTGTATTTATGGTTAATGATGTTTTATTGAACACTGTATTCTAATTATCGTTATGTTTTGAATGAACACAAAAGCAAAGCACTAAAGACAAAAGGTATTTATAATGTGTGTAATCTGCATTAAATAAAGTACACTTCCCGTAATCTAAAATATTTTGATCTAAAATAAAATACACTTAATCTAAACAAATATTTCTGCCCAACTATTTTTTCTGCTGAAGAAGTGTAAATATTGTGTACAAACACTATAACTTATGAGAAAGTGTTCAAAATGTGTTCAAATTGTGATCGAAGGTGAAAACGTACAAATAAAGTAATAAAAAAGATTGTCAAATATAATATATAAGGGAGAAAATTATTGGAATTTCGGTGATAAGAGACCAAATCAATCGAAGCCATTACCAGTGGAAGCAAGAACATTAATAAATGTATTCTTTAAAAAATGGATAGACACTGTCTACCTTGTTTGATCTTAAGCTTCGCCACTGTGTGTTATAAACATACATGTTTTGTATATTGTCCTCTTACCTGCATAACTCTTAGTACGTCTTAGAATTAATTTAATTTTATAATTTTTTAAGTTTCTCAACGTTTTCGAAACATTCGACATTTGATCTTAAATTAGACAACTTATACACCGCGTACTTTACGACCGTTAAATTTTGCTTATTGGATTATCTCGGTAGTTGATACATATTTCCCTTCGAGAGAGAGAGAGAGAGAGTTCTCGAAATTATTATTTTTGCCCTGTCCTGTATGGTTTTCGACATACTTTTGCTACAAATTTTGGATATTCTTCATATAATCTGCGACTATGAAACTTTGTTTATGCCTAGACTCTCACCTCGGTAATTGATTTATTCTCTCCTTCTCAGAGGCTGCTAAAAAAAATATGTGGTTTTGCTGATACCTCGTAAGATTTTCGAGATATGTGATCCACATTGCAAAAATTTGAACTCCTTAAAATTTTAATCTCGTTATATGTATTCTCGAAAATTTTCCAGCACTCCAACTCATGATTACGAACATATATCGTCACCTTGGAAACAGAAGGTACTAAGTCCACTTTTGCTACTTTTGAGAATATACAGTTTTAAAGTTTAAAGTTCCATTTAAAGATTGTATAAATTCATTTCCATTTCTGGTCACTTGGAGGTTGTTTTGTGATTATTATTATTATTATTATTATTATTATTATTATTATTATTATTATTATTATTATT
>JAGDQP010017848.1:19374-37714 GCA_022664845.1 Lepisma saccharinum | reverse complement strand
GCCAACGAATATTAACTTTACTTGAAAAAATACTTAAAGTTACAGTTTTCAACAATAATCATGAAGAAGGGGAAGAGGACGACGAGGGTTTTCTTCTCGATGAGGAAAGTAATAATGATGATGCAACGGCAATTGATGATCCTGTCATGTTACATTATGATAGTACACGGCATCAGGTCTTTATTAAACATCGACGTTACCGTCGCCGACAATATGTGATTGGTATGACGCCAGGCTTACAAAATATATTTGGATTCAGTAATGATCCAGATGTAAGTACACGCGCCATTCACTTTTACCCTATACATCGTAGCAGACGACCCATGATTCTGACTGCTGTTGCACCGTATTCATGTAATTTGGAATATAATATTCCATCTGAAATTAATGTTTGTCTTGATATTGTCAAGACTCAGCCTAATATTGGCCAACTTTTGCGAAAGATTAGCGTACATGAATACCAGTATGGTCAAATCCAATCATTTATTTTTGATCATCCACAGTATGTTAAAGTGGAAAAGAAATATTTTGATACCTTACACGTAGACTTAAAAGACGAACATGGTAAAAAATTGCCATTTCAATTTGGAACGTCAAGCATTACACTTCACTTTAAACAGAAAGCAACATCATGATTTCTGAAAGTACAGATGATAGTTTCTACACCACCCTAATTTCCAATGCTAGTACACATACGTATGCTGCTAATACACCCAGCCATTTTCGTAATATTCTAAATCATCGTATACAGTTAAATGATGCTTCGTGGATGGTAGGTCTTGCAGAAATTCATATTCCCCTTACATGTGAAAATGTTCTTGAAGGAGAAAATATCTTCTGGTTTGATTTAACAAATGGTACAAAAGTGAAACATAAAGTTACAGCAGGATATTATGCAACTATTCAGCATTTACTGGATGAACTCAATAAAATTACACCAACCATACAATTCGCATATTCCAATACTGTACAAATTACGGCGACGGATATAATTCAATCTGTACGCCTATCTCCCCTACTCGCATTACAATTAGGATTCGAACCAAACATTAACATACTAAAAAAAGGAATCATTCAAAAACAGCCTTACTTGAGTATTGGATATCCGCAGCAAGTGTTTGTATATACGGATCTTATTCAACCACAATATGTTGGCGATACAAAAGCACCCCTGCTCCGTATTGTTGCCATGACGGATACGAATCATGGAAAAGTCCAAACTATTACCTTTCAAAACGTTCATTACTTTCCATTATCCAGATTAGGTTTTGATACCATTGAAATCCTACTAAAGGACCATGCAGGGCGAGATTTGCCATTTGCAACTGGAACGTTGACGGTGACACTTCACTTTAAACGTCTCTCCAAATGAAAGTTAAAACATATCGTGGTCGCGGAATACCTTATTTCGCAGGACCTGTTTATCAGCGTGGACATGGAATAGGGAGTTTATTTCGTGGTCTTTTTCGTTTTGCCATGCCATTTATTAAACAAGGCGCAAAAGCAGTAGGGCGGCAAGCCTTACAGACAGGAATGCAAGTTGCGGGGGATATGCTGGAAAATCGTCCCGTTAAGGAATCAATCAAAGCACGCGTTCACGAGGCCGGATCGGCTTTAAAGACAAAAGCTGCAAATAAAATGACTCAGTTGCTTACTGGAAGTGGTCGCAGACGGGCACGTAAGCGAAGAGCTCCTGGTCGTGTTGGTCCACCTCGAAAAATAAGTAAAAGACGCCGTACTAAAACACGCGATATCTTTAGTTAATCATCATGTCGTTCCTTACACCCGGCAGTAAAGAGTGTTGTACCAATGAATTTGATTTGGTATCTGTACCCATGACACAAACAGCCATTGAATCCTCACGCATGGTCGAGTATCGGCCTATTTCCACATTAACATCAGAAGGACCTATTGAATTTGTTATTCCCGGAGACACTGCAGAGTATATTCATCCGGCATACCTCTACCTTTACGTTAAATGTAGAATTCTCCGTGGTGATGGTACCAATCTTCATGTAGCAGCGGCAGGACCTCCACCCGTTGCAGCCGATGTTGTCGGACCCGTTAATAATTTCCTCCATTCGCTATTCAGTCAAGTAGATATTGCCTTAAATGACAAGTTGATTTCATCTTCTAATGGTACATACCCTTATCGTGCATATATCGAAACCATTCTCAATTATTCCGAGGATGCTACATCCACACATTTAACCAGTGCATTATGGTATAAGGATACTGCCGGTCAATTCAATACTTTAGACGATGCAAACACCGGATTTCAAAAACGTGCTTCTTATGTTGGTGGCAGTGCTCCCTTTGAAATGTTTGGACGCCTGCATACAGATATTGCAGGGGTCGACCGTATTCTCCCTAATAAGGTTACTCTTCGCGTAAAATTGTATCGTAGCAAAGATACGTTCTGTCTTATGGCAGGGCAAAATGAAAATTTTAAGGTTGACTTAAAGGATGTTACACTATATGCCCGTCGTATGGATATATCAGCTGATTTGGCTCTTCAGCTAAATAGCTACATGCTTAAAGATACTGCAAAATTACCATTAACGCGAGTTGAAACTCGTGTACATACCATTCCTCAAAATGTATCAACATACAATCTGGATAATTTATTCCTGGGTAATGTGCCTAAAGGCCTTGTCATTGGATTTGTCTCAAATACTGCATTCAATGGTCGATATGATCTCAATCCCTTCCATTTCGAACACTTTGATTTAAATCATCTTCAGGTTCAAGTTGGCTCTAAATTTTATCCACCCACTCCCTTAACTCCAAAGTTTGCAGACCGTTTGTACCTTCAAAGTTATTACACCTTGTTTTCTGGCACTGGTATTTTCCATCAAAATGCTGGCCATACCATTACCTATGATGATTATCCTCAAGGGTATACATTATATGCTTTTATTCTGTCTCCTGCCAATACGCTTGATGATAGTACTTGGGATGTTGTTAAAGATTCTCCTGTAAATTTGAAAATTGGATTTGCAAATCGACTTCAACATTCAATCACCTGTATTGTCTACGCACAATTCGATTCCCTGATCCAGATCGATAAAGATCGCAACATTTATACTGATAATGCTATTTAAAAACATACCTTTGCCAAATACCTCAAATCTATGACATCTATATAAGGTAGCAATAACATTGTATTCACCTCAGTCATTCGTGGGACGTCATGAAAAGAAGTATTGTGCAATTCACAGCCTTTGACCAGGGAGATGGCGAGACGCAGGATCTTGTGGTTAAAGAGCTTGCCATTGTGGATCCCGATCAAAATACGTCGCAGTCGTGGATCTTCAAACCCCCATTTCCATTTACGGAGTTACCGATAGCCTTGAAGTATACCAACGATTACATCTCTACTCATACCATTGGACTTCACTGGGATGATGGTGATTTGGCCTATAGTGATCTTAAAACAATACTAATGATTTATACTCAGGCCAGTTCAGTGTTGTGTACCTACGGAGAAACACGCCAACATTTTCTCCAACGCCTTCTTGGCCGACCTGTAATTAACATAGAAGATCTCCAGTGTCCTAAATATATAGATTTATGTTTTCCCGTATCTTCGTGTGTACATCCACGACATCAGTTTGAAAAGTATCGATGTGCAGTGCGGGAAGCTAAAGCGTATGGACAGTACCTAAAATACTTGGACTTATCTCGTTATATCTTTCCCAAGCGTTGTCCTACGTATATTCCAACACCGATTATCGACTCAGATGTGGACTCATAACATCATTGAAACTATTCTTTATGATTGTCTAAGTTCAACGGTATTCAGCGGTGTATATGCCATAGATACTCTTCCTGTGCAAGTAAAACACCCAGCCGCATTAATAATAAATTTAAGTCCTTCCAATAGTGGCGGCAGTCATTGGGTGTGCGTATATATTAATGAAAAAAGAATCGGCGATTATTTTGATAGTCTAGGAAATTCACCTCCTAGACCCATTGTGAAATTCTTACAAAGAAACTGTAAATATTATTATGTAAATAGTGTCCAGTACCAGCATGACCAGTCTGTCTTATGCGGACTGTTTTGTATTGTATACATTTACTTTAAAGTTCGTAATCAAAATGTGTTGAATAAATTTCATAAAACCAACTTAAAACAAAATGATCATCTGGTACTCAACTATGTCAGAAAAATCAAAGCAAAAAATCAAAAATGTAAATAACTTTTCCATGTACCATGTAGTAGAGTAGTTTATTTGTAATAAAAACCTTTTACCTCTAATTTATTTTGGGTTTCATTTCATGAAATAAAAAGCAAACACCATATCCTTGTAGTATAGATTTATTATCATGCAAGTACAATTTTACAAATGAATTGTAGATATACCATCCATCACTTTTGATGCTTGTATCTTTAACCAAAATTGTAGTTGCATACAATTACGCAGTGCGCATGCATACTCGTGCACTGGCTGGTGGTAATTACAACATGAAGTATTGAGTTTGAAACTTAATGCTCGTAAGGCAGGACATCCCTGATCTTCAACATTCACAATGTTTTCCATGTGGAATAGTTTCTGTAATAATGTCATCTTTTCACTACCTTTGCAATAAAAGACGGAACCCATTTCACAACATTGTGAAACAATATGGCGGATGTGGGATATAGTATATCCATTAGTAGTGTCCCAGTGTAATCCGTGCAAATTGCGAGTTAACCATTCGACTTGCCTCTGATATCCAACCGGTAAATCATAACTTTCACAAGGTAATTTTACCATACAATGAAATAATAGAGTTGCATCACATGCAACTAGACAAAATTCACGCATAATGTATTCATTCGCCGAAATTTTGAATCCCTGAAAATCAAGAATGTACTGCCTTGTGCTTAGTAAACCAGAACCAATAGGATTTTGTTGCTCAAGAATCAACGGTATTAACTGAGCAATACATTCTGGGTCTTTTATGAACTGATGACAAACTTTAAACAGTGTGTTTTTCCCAATATGAAAATGACCCTGTTGCTGAAAATGTTCATAATAGTCTTGAAAAATCTCCGGGTGATTAATATGAGTTCCGACATGTTGTGCGATTACTGTTCCTGTGTTCCATACATACATACACTCATGCACACTATGTAAATTACATTCACTACATTGAATTTGATTTTCTTTTAAATATGCACTCACAGTTTTCAAAATACACTTGTCCACTATATATTCGCCCTTACAATTCAAACACTGAGCCATAATTCACTACACCACAGGGTCTTCACGGGGAGTACGGTCCTTGGCACGGAGTAATGTTACCATTTCCCAGGGACACGTTCTTAGTATATGACGAATGCCCCAGTCAAAGTTTTCCTTCAGCGTAAATCCTGCTGGATGTTTCTCCAAATACAAGTGAAACAGTGTTTGTACAGTCCCTGGATCTTTCAGTATCAATTTCGTACGTTCTTCATTCATTCTATTTATCTCGTAAGCTGAGGTATTTGGAAATGTATAGCCTCCACGATGTTCAAAGCAGATATGATTGCATGGAGTAGTACAATTATTAAAGCACCCTTCACAGAGCATGGCATGGTCGGGAAACCAGTCCTCAATGATCGAGTATATGCACGCTTCGTCCACCCAGCGCGGAGAGCATTTGCAGGGCTCCTCGGCGGGCGGAGTAATAACAACTTCACTAGCACTTGCCTTCGACATAGTTACATGGAGACTGACGATCCCTATAAGCAACATATATGCGTTATCAGACCGGAAGAGTCGGGGGGTGGCTGCTGTTTCCCACGGTCGGTCCCGTCAGAACCGGAAGCTCCATGTGGTAGGGGTCACCCAAGGTCGTGAGAAACGTCAAAATTAAGATTAATGTCTCCCAGGTGTTCAAATTTTGGTGGGGACGACTGCGAGAAAAGCTCACACCGCTACTAGTGTTTGTTCATGGTGAATATCTTCCACCATGACACTGTTGTTCCTTGCTCCCCATGTCTGCTACTCCATTCGTATTTGTGGTTCCTCCCAGTAGTAGGCCTAATGACCAGCCTCGATTGTCCGTGGTTTGGAATGCTTGCGGCGTGAAACTTTGAAGCTGTAGTGCGCTGAACTGGGTCATACGTTCGCTATTACGGCTTACTACTGTGCCTACTACTGTTTCTTTGTCACTGGGAGCGTTTTTCCAACGTTTTCTTCCCTCATTTATCCGAGATTTCCGCTGGTCCTTTGGTGAGTTCTCTGCGCACATGTGTTTACAGCATTGTTTTCTTCAGGTACGACTTTCTCTGTTGTCCTTTTACCCACCTCTGCTATATTCATTCCTTCTCGCCCTACTACTACTTTCTGCCAGTACAAACCGACTTTCTCACGGCTATCGCTCGCAAACGCTTTCGGCAAACCTCACGAGAGTTTATTGGCATTGGTAGTGGTTGTCTAGGAGTGAGGTAGACTGCGTTATGGTGGGGTAACACCTTGCTCTCATTACCAATGTACTCCAGTACACTGTTGTTTTCTTTCGGAGAACAAGTTTCCTGTTGGGGGCAAGTTCCCCTTGGCCCCTTCGGTAGCGCCACTGCTCACTCCCGGTGGTTCCGGTTATGTATCGTATATGCGTGGTCCACCGTTCCTCGTATTCTGCATCCCTTTTCCGCATGTCAGTCTGTCCACATCAGTACCCCCTTTGAGAAATTCCTTGCGCCGTGTCCCTACCGCCCTGCTTCTGCCACCATTGTGTCATTCAGGCATTACTTTCTCTAAACTGTTTGGTACCGCTTTCTGTTGCATCTTTCCTTTGTCCGCAATGAGGTGTTACACGTCGTTTTGCCTCCATTTGCGACAGTTGTAACTCGGAAATGACGCCGAATTTAACAAACTGTCACTTAAACTTTTTGTTTGTTTTCATGTGTAGATTCTTCTCCCAAGCGTTGTAAACGGAATTTTGCACCACCCTGTATAATATGGGAGAGAACTAGAATGTTCTGTTTAGTTTAACGAAGAGGTCAACTGATTTAATAAATGAACTAATAATATATGATGAGTGGAATGGTGGTTCATAGTTGGTCCCTGATGAGATATAAAGTATTATGTAGTTAGTGTAAATACCTACCAAGTTGAAATCAGTCCGATTGTTTACCTTATCCGTGTTTTAGAAGAACCAAGGTTCGATTGCCGAACACGGTTTGAAAGTACCCTTAAACTTTATTTAGGTTGAGTTATTCGCTCTGTTGGGAATAACCTGTAAAATGAAAGGTGCACCTTTTCTATCACCTTTCAATCCTTTAAATTGTTGAGGTTATACACGACTGAAATTTTTGTTCACTAAATGGTAATAATTAGATTTTTCATGTTCGGTACTACGTTCATACCCAAACAAAGATATTTAGTCCACAGTTCTGAATAAAATATCTCACAGGAGATATTGAAATATATCGGAGAAAACATTTACAAAAATGAACAAATAAAAATGTATTTACAAAACTGAACATTTTCAGTTACAGTTAATCAAAATTGTGTATTATTTCCGTATTTTCAAGACGGTGAGGAAGCTTAACAATTATCTACTTTGCGAAATACATTAAAGTGTTTCCAAACGTTATATGGTACATGATCGATACTATTGTACAACTTGAGAATGGGACAATCGTCAGAATTTTTGCATGTTCGTAATATTATGGTGTAACCAATTTACAGACAAATCAAATATTGATGGAAACACAATCAAATAATCTATTTACAAAAAGTTACAATCTTATAGTGATACGTGGATGGATCAGAAAAAGGATTACAACAAGCATTCTGTGAATGCACGAAATAGGAAGTAATTGGTTTACCTGAAGGTGCGACAGATGGCGCCATATACTCATGGCAAGTTTCGACAACTTTACCAATCCTTGACTGTATGTCTCTAATCCTTGACTTTACGTTTACCATCAGTTGAGCAGTAGCCAATGCAATGGCGAGACGCTTGCAAAATTGGTTTGTAGTGGACTACCACGGGTGTTATCTTGACGGATTACCTAGAGCATGAACAGACCATTAATGCTGTTCGGTTTTGTTCCACGTTAACGCGGTTATGTGAAGCCATCAGACACAAACGGCCAGACATGTTGATTGAGGATGTAATCTTCATTCATCACAATGCCTGAGCCCACACGACCTTCCAGACTCAACACTTGTTTGTAACGTTTCGGGTGGGCCCTCAGTGACTTTACATTTTTTCCGAGCTGAAAGCGCTCTTGTCTGGAACAAGGTTCTTGTCCAACGATGAGGTCAAGACAGCTGCCACAAAGTGGTTCAATGAGCAGAGACGTAATTTCTATCGTTCAATGAGCAGGACGGCATCAACAAGTTAGTCTGGCGGTCTGTTAAGTGTCTCAATCACCTTGGCGACTACGTACAAAAGTAAGCCTTTTTAGAATACATCATAAGTTCATGCCTGATCATACTGTGTTTGTTTTTAATTTGTTCTTCTAACATTTTTTTACCTATCCTCTTAATTAAGAAGGTACCGTAATAAGCAAATTTACGTTGCTTCTTGTTGAGAGATTCTTAAATAACACAAGACGTCTACCTCAAACTAATATTCCAACACTACCAGGGGATATCACAAGTCAGAACTATGGTTTCTCAGTGATTTAATGTCCTCATTTGTGAATAAACATGGCATGGTTGATTGAACTCAGGTGCAATCACCCTCGTACTGCGACCACCATACGTCAGCGCCATCTCGATCTATTCAGGAAGGCTGAGAGTTGTGTTGAATCGCTTGCAACAACAGAATGACAAACCACGATATTTCTCCAAATCCCAAATCTCACAGTGCCTATCTCCGAAGCAAATGAACGTAGGTAATGAACGACTTCACATTGGAATTTCTGGGAATGAGCTAGCCTAAAACGATATGTCACATGATGCCCCTCAATTTAAAATTCTCCATATAAATCCACTATGGTGGCTTTCAAGATGGCCGATATGAAGCTCGTCCTTCCATCACTGATATCCAACATTTGGCCTCACTCCCTATAGCTATTTTCGACTTAGCAGTGTGTTTCCAGACTTTTCCCTCACTCTAAATTTTAAAAGTTTTTCTTTAAAATGCTTGTTTTTTCTTTTGTCAAAGAGTTTCAGATTGGCAACATTAAAATCAGTGATAACTTTGCAACCGTCCTTCTAGGTGAAAAAAGGTAATAATGGGTCAGAAAGAAAAATACAATCTTTTATTTTGCAAAATTTCTGTTGGGCCACCGTTAATGAGATAAATGAAAAAAAAAATCTTTTCTTGAAGAAAAAATAAAACAATTCGTACTAAAAAGTAAAAATATACTGTAATTTTGTTCTCAATAAAATTACTTAAAAACATTATATTTATTTATGACTAAAAGGAAAAGCATGGGCGCCAACTGAAAATGACTGTATATGAGAGCGCACCCTATGCTTTTCTATTTAGTCATGCATAAATATAACGTTTTTTAAAAGAAATTTTATTGAAAAGAAAATTATTTTTTTACTTTTAAGTAGTTTTTTTTAAGGAAAAACATTTCATAAAATATTTTTTAGGTGATCAAGTCTTATGATCACTTTTGTAATGTTTTGTCACCCAAATCCTAAAGTCTTCTGCAATCAGCCAAACGCAACATCTGTCGTGATTATAGATTGAGTGGTATGAGTAAATGTCATGATTAACTTGAACTGATCTAATGAGCATTTACTAAACCAAATCCAAAATAGGTACGTATTCTAAAGTTAATCCGAAAACGTACTTAAACATGCACTTATTCAGTAGAATCAAAATATCTTTAATTACCATAAGTATCCAGGTAAATAATTATTATAGATATATTGATAACGATCAATTCGTAAGTCAATCGCAACATCTGAAAGTGAAGGTTATCAATGTTTGGAGAACTATAGTACGCAACAGCTCCTGAAAATCATCATTCATAAATACACATATATTACACTTCATCAACGATGTAACATACTTATCTGTTTGTAGCAGTGCCAGAAGACCATATTACCCAAGTCCTCCTATAAATTCTTTAAGTCGATGCATATAGTTAACTATTAAGTCCCAAAAAGAACAATCTCTTGCCGACGTAACCTTGCAATAACTTCTTTCCTAAGAATATAAATACTGAATTTGCATTTTAAAAAGCTGCACATCCATCATAATCATAAAGTTAGGAATAGATGTCTTGTCTTGTCTTATCTTAATTCATTTCTCAGGGCTTAATTTGTAGCCCTATTGAGAGAAACATATGATAATTTGATAATTAAACAGTCGTACAGTCACTATATTATAGTTCTTGTCTAGTCGTAGTCACCTTTTTCTGCGACTTTCCTAACAAACTTTTTCTGCACTTCATGTCACAAATATAGATGTTATTTCCACTTGCAATTGGAACCAAAAACTTTCTACAAACACTATATAATATTGGGAACACTATGGGATAGTAATTTCGGGTGGTATAAGCTGAAAAGTTGTATTATTTGTAAAAAAAAATACACTACAAATTTTGCGTTGATGTTAACCATCGACGCCATTCAGGCCAAACTCCGTTAGGAATAGATGATCCTAATTAATACGTAAAATAACAAACTTGCCAGATCGTAAACACAACTATGCTTCTGATGATGTGGGAGAATACAACAACATCGTTGCTGGGTAATATTTAGGATAAAGAATTTTTTTACTAAAAATTAAAAACATACTTTTAAAATATAAAAATGTATGAAAGGAACAATAGAATATTGTATTGTCACCCGACTTACGTCGCTGTGCAAACTTTCATCATTGTATGACGTCGTAAAATGAGTTAAATTAAGTATGCAAGATTTAAGAACATGGTGAACTATTGTGAGTTCAAGAAAAAGCATGTAAAAAACGTACTTTGGCGCTAATTTTTAAAACTGGCGGGCAGTTTTCGGGTTACAAATGGTGTAAACTTTTAGTATGTTATTCAGTTCATGTTTCTGCACAGAATAACAAGAAATCATTTTTATTGGTTTTTAAACATTTAATCGTATTTTTTCATTGAAATGGAGTAATCGCTTTCCTCTGACCCATGTTGTTTGCAGCTACATTACGCAGCTATGAGAATATACATTGTGGTAATATTATAAATCTCATATCATTTTAAATCTCATAAAATTGCCTACAATTTTCGTTCGTACATTTTTCTTATATTTTCACTCTGCTGACATGTACTAGGTAAGGAACAAATATATTACCCAACATAGATAACCAATTTTTTATTTTGTCCTAAAATTTTGCAAAAATGGCTACTCGTGGAGAAAGGTGATGATAACTTTTTATATTACACGTAATATTAGAAATGTAATAAAAAAGAACGAACCTTCTAGATTTATTGGTTTCGGTGTTATGCTTCATAAAATAAGTGCAGATGGGAAATCCAAGATGGCGGCCTATTTTGCAAAATAGCGGAAAACCCGCAACTGGATATTTTGGGGGATATTTTGTAGGTTAATAAGAGCGACATGTAGAAAATATTCTAGTAGATTTCATTTTTTAAAATTTGAAATGTCTAATTTGATCAAATAATTCTCGCGTAATTGCATTGTACTATTAGCAAAACATGACAGAAACACAATAAAAACAAATGGATTTTTAAGGACATATCCAACCTTTCTATTGGTTTAAACAAAAGATAATGAACAACACTTACTAAGAATCAAAACAAAACCGCTTTGTAGAGGACACAGTTGGCATAAGCTGTTCTGTCCTTGACACTCCTACCAACCAAAGTCTGATAATTTCTGGAACTGAACTACTAAAAAAAATCCCCATACAAGAGAAGTTAAAAAGGGACTACTAACGCCCACGTCACACTTACTACGAAAAACAAATTACAAATAGACCTTTTACTGTGGGTAACAATGCTGCTTAATTACATGCACTTAAATACCACAAGTGCTTGGTTACGAGTCAAAACCAAAAATAATAATTAATAATAATAATAATAAACAAAAGCCACATTGGTTGAACAGAACAGGTGCACACTTGGAAACTCTAAATACTGAAACACAATACAATATTCGGGAGGCAAATTACCAGTACCACAAGTACGAAAGAATCCCACAAATACTAAATTTGAACTCCCTAGAAAATTATTTAGACCTCTTGGGAATTACTTCCAAAATAGTATACAAAAAACTGTGTACATTAATAGTCAAACCTCTTGAATTCACACACAAATGTACGTATTTGCTGCAACAGAACAATTTCTTAAACTAAAAATACAACCTACTGCGCAAAGGTCGTAGTAAATAAATGTGTGCTGCAAAGTAAATATGACCAGGGAAATGCATTTAAACGCTGTCTACAAACACGAGAAAATGAAATAATCTTTTATGATATTTTTTATAAAAAATGTTTGATCAATGGAAATAAATCCGCAAATAGCCAAACAGGCATTGATTCAATATGTAAAGAAATGAAAGAACCAAATAACAAAGCTACAAAATTAAACTTTCATCTATTAATATTGGCACACTAGTTGTGTGAGACAGACGGACAAACACCACACTGCGGAATCGAAAATACTGAGCCTAGAAGCACTTGAGCTAAAAAAAGATTTGGGTCTAGAATTACTCATGAGGCTCAAAGTCCTGTTAGCTAGAGAAATTACACAAGTAGTTTTCACTGAACATACTGGACATATCAGCCCAAATATAAGAATATTCCTACAAGTGAAAGGAAGTGCATATTGAATTCCTAGGGTACGGGTTTCGATTCTCCAATGATCAGACTATAAGAAGTAGGTCGAGTCAAATCATATGTTGATTTCGCATCCGAAATTGTCTGGTAGTGATATAAACCGACATTGGTATGGTTGTTTCGATTTAAATAGAGAAATAGATTGATTATTCCAAACTGTAGCTATCTTAAATTTCTGGGAATAATAATGCCATCCTTGTCAATAAGTTTTGAATAATAACGTGATAATTTTGCGCTCATATGCTTCATTAGGCCAAGCAAAGTTTGTTTCCTTCAACTATCATGTCCCATGCCCTTTCAAAAGATTTTTATTGGTAACGGACCTGGGTTAAATCAGGTCTAATATATTCAGCCTCCTTCTCTGCAACTTTCCCGTGATCACATCTTATCAGCGAAAGCTATGTACGATACATGCGGCGAGCTAATGCGGTATATATATATATAAATATATACATACAGGGGTTGGACAAAAAATCTAAAAACACGTCATACAGGACACGTAAGTGTGGCCCGCCACTGTACACCACGTGTTGCGGTTGCCGATCGTGTTTTGTTTTTAATGTGTCATGTGGACCTTCCTCTTCCGTCAGCAGTACCCAGTGCACCTGTGAGTGTCGTGGTGTGCAAGTGGTGCGGTAAAATGGGCGACCTGACAGATTTCCAAAGAGGCATGATCGTTGGTGCCCGTCTGGTTGGAGCTTCAGTGACAACAGTGGCGACCATTGTGGGGGTATCGACAGGCACTGTGTCCAATGTCACGAGGGCATACACAATGCATGGGCAAACAACGTCTGCAAAGCACAACAGTGGTCGAAAGACAATCCTGTCCGATAGGGACAGGAGGGCATTAAAACGGATTGTAGCAGCTAAAAAGCAGACCACTGCAATGAAAATTACGTCTGAACTCAATTCCGCCCTACAGAACCCGGTTTCATCAAAAACAGTGCGACGGGAACTTCATAAAATGAAAATTCATGGCAGGGCCGCGATCGCCAAACCTCTGGTCACAGCAGTAAATGCGAAGCGGCGTATCCAGTGGTGCAAGGACCACAAGGAGTGGACGCTTGATCAGTGGAAACACGTAATGTATTCCGATGAATCCACCTACACCTTGTTTCCAACAACCGATAGTACAAATTGTTTTAGATTTTTTGTCCAACCCCTGTATATATATATATACTCCTGTTTGTTATGCAACCACTCATTTTTAATCAAAATCTTTTATATATCGACTTACGCCCTCCTAAGTTTTTGACTGGCTACGAACCTACTGTAGCATCTGATATTTTTACATTACATAAACTTTTTCGAACACATACAACGCTCTTGCAAACGATATTTTCCATTGCCAATTGATATCAAGCAATTACATCTTCAGACAATGATATTTCTCTCAACTCCATATTTTAATCTATCATGATTCTGTTGGTATGTTTTCTGCTTGAAATGGAATTTATTCTTAAGTTTCAGGAATAGCATTTAATGTCGAAATGTCGTACCACGCCAATGTCGATCGATGTTACTCCAGGCCAACCAAGATCGATATCCGCGCCATGGATCCAGTATTGGTCCTCCAACGTTCTGATTTTCTCGTGGAAAGGACGGGGAAGCTGAGGCAAGGTCTTAAATTAGGAACCATCTCAGCATTCATCTGATGATCCTGTCCTTATTCTGAAGAGCGCTTACTATAAACTCAAAATTGTCCACAACAAATGCCAATATATACAACAAATGGTCTCTTATTTAGAAATAAAGACGAATTTTACAATTAATAGAATTAGTGTGAAAATTAGAGCACAATAAATTAGGCACGATGAACGTCTGAAATGCTACAAGTATGGCGATGAATTTAATTATAAACCATATTCTTCTATACAGAAACTATAATCAATAAAACAATCTTAACATTTAAATCAATACTGAATGCAACAAAAATCTCTACTTACGACGAAGAATGTTTCCCTCTTTTCTCTCTGATCGGTCATAAAGTTTCTTAAACTCAACCATTCTTCACCTCCAGAGTCGTGAAATATAATCAACAAAAGTCACATTTTCTTTTAAAAAATTGTTTCTCTCACATCGAATTGTTATCGCTAAGAGCAATTAAAACAAAAGAGTGTATTATCACAAATAGAACAATTTTCTTTGTGTGTCAAAGACATTTTTTTTACTTTACGACCTAACGACTTGAGAATAAAGTAACAATAATGAAAAGAAAATGTAGATGCATTGGGCTGTTTAACATTTTAATACTAGCCAGCACTCAGTAAACGACTATGTACACTCATGCTCAATTTTTTTTTTCGTATGTCTTTATTTGACAATTTTTGTTAAATAACGCTTTTCTCCTTGGATTTGGATTCTGGCGTTCGCTTAATTGTTTTTCTTGTGAAGAATGTAAAAACGAATATTTTCTGAAATTTTGTCACAAAAATATTAATTAATAAGGAAACTAGAAAGAAAAAACTAAATTTTGAGAAATTGTCACAAAATTTTTAAGTCAACAAGTCAGAAATTTGGCAACATAGGGAAATTTAGAGGAAAAGACGGGGTTTTGTTTTCGCTCGCCGTAACAGTCCATATCTTTAGTACTATCTGAAACTGAAAATAAAGAAATGTTCACTCAAATGAAACAATACGCAAACAAAGGTAACCTACATAATGCATGTGCCGTATAATCATGTGACAGAAACTATTATTTTCCCCGAAAAAAAAAACGGAAAAGACATAAAATCTCGTTTAAACTTCGAAGTCAAGACTTTCAATCCACGATTCAGTAATAAATGTTTATCAATAATTGAAGCACACCCTCGTAGCGTAGTGGTTAGACTTTGGATGTGTAGAGTGAGGGATCCTGAGTTCGAATCTTCACCCATATCTAGTAATATTTTTTTTAATAATTTCGAATACAAAACAGGTTTATTAGTTTTTGTAGTTTGCAATGTTTTTCTTTTTTGTATTCTCCCATTGTTGATGGAATGGTCTTTCTTACATTAAGAATAGACACTCGAAAAAGTGTAACAGTTGTGTATTAAATTTTACGAGACAGTAAATATGTGCTCAAAACTGTATTCTCATGTAAGGTTTAGCAACAGGTCCTATGAATGCATGTGCTCCAAAGCAGTTACACTTCAAATCTCTAAACCCAGTCCATATTTAAAATTAGTCATGCATATCACGTTTCAAATTCCCAATAAGTATCAGAACGTTATATGTATAAATATGACTTTCATATTATTTATAATATCCTTATCTAACCCTTGATTTAGTTTACGAAATGTACCAGTGTAAAATGTCTACAGGTTTCTAGAATATTCTATTATTATTACTATTATTTTATTAGTAGTAAGTTTTCACAGATAGTGACAGGAAATGAAATTAAAAGATGAGCTATTCTTCGTATAACCTGCCTAATTCCCCAAACTTCTGACAATTTCCAGTTGGCAGAATGCGAAACGTCTAATTTAGAAATAAAATTATATTATATTTACTTAAGGATTAGTATGTTTACGTTATAGACATAACTAGTATAATTTTTGTATTCGACTTCAGCAAATATTTTTCGTTATTACAAGAGTGGATGACTTAAGTGGAAGAGAGTTTTTGTTTTTCACGAGCGTGAGGTCGCAAGTTCGAATCTCCGTGATTGTATAACTTGTATCGCTCTTTTTCTAAAACCCAAAATGAGTACTTCATGCGTTGCAGTAAAGGAGGAATAAAAATGAAGGAAAAATTAACTGTGAAACGTTAGAAGAAGGTTATTATATTTCTGTGATGTAAGCAATCAACATGGCGGTAGCAAATACTATGAGACTCTCTATAGAGCTATTGCTCACCACTTGCGACTAGTGAAAGGATGAGCACACGAGGCTGAGCCATTCTGGCGCATGCTCATTACTCCATAAGAGTAAATATTACTTCCAAGCATGTGCTTCCAGTTATTAATTTAGCGTTTTGGTAGCATGCCGGAGAGCTAATCCAAGCTGGAGTTGTTTTGTTTTTTTCTTAATCAAAATAGCTTTTCTGTTTGTTACGTACGTATATACACGCACTACGAAATAAAATAAAATTAGTGAACAAACGTACCAGTATGTGGAGGTTAGGTAAGTCAGGTACGGTACTTTTTTTGTTGCACACACGATTAACTTGTGTTTTCATAATGTGCTGTTCCTGTCGCTAGTCACAAGTCTGCTCACCTGCTGTGAACGCACTATAACGTGATCGGGCTTCTTGCGTAACACATACACTGTAAATATAAATTTAAAAAGCCCCCTTAGACAGGTCGCCTTCGAGGACTACTGGTCAAGACGTCGGCTTCTTGTGTGAGAGGTCCCGGGTTCGAATCGCACGTGGAACAACACTTTTTCTTCTTTCTTTCAAAATATATTTTCATATGTTCATATTTGTTGTTAATAACTGCTTTCTTGCGTTTTTCGTATATTATCTTAAATTACTGACCATGGGAACGTGGAGGTTAGGGAAAGTTAGGTGCGGTCATATATCTTTACACTTTTTGTTCTAATATACGTCACAGTTCTTTTCGTCGAAGCACAGAGCAACTTTCTCCATTTCCAAATCAAGCGAACAGGGGCTGTGTGCAGAGTCTCGTCAAATACTTGACCAGCATTAGACTTGTTGTTACGATAAGAAAGACTTTTAATCTTTCTGTGCGTGCGGAAATCACACCGAAACTGAGAACAGATCTTCCAATAAGGTGACAGGAATTAGTCGGTGTTTTTAAAGGACGACTGATAATTCCAAATACTGACATTTCTCTTAAACATTACGGAATATATCAAAGAACTTTTACAAATGTCTAAACAATGAGCTCTAATTTGAGTTGCTATTGTTTTAAATGAAATTAGATAAATGGCAAGCATAATTATAGCACTAACCTAATGAGATTGTTTGTAGCGGAATTTTTTAAAAAATATAGTTGTTCATATCCGTTACTGCCAGAAAAAATGAAAATTCAGGAAATTACGGGAAAAGTCTTTTTCTGCCTGTTCCACAGAAACAGAAAGTTCTCGGATCAAATGCACTTATTTTGCTCTGTTATAACACGAAAGCGGAATTATAATTAACTTAAGAGCACTTGAGCACACTTAAAGTGTCTGGACTGCAATCCATTATCACTTCTCTGAGAATACGTAAAATCTAATAGTCTATTCGTTCTTAGGATGCACTACTCTCCAACCAAAGCTCTTTGTTACTTGCCATTCAGTAGCATCGCTAGCATTGTTTCAGTAGTTCTGTTGACACCTGACAAAATCCATGCCGAGGCTACCCGCACAGTCATTAAGGCAAAAGGAGGGCCTCAATCTTACTGGGTGGACGTGCCAATTCATTTGGCACTTTAATGTATAATATTTCTTTTCGTAAGAAATTTTCATATTCACTTTCACGAAGGGCAATATTTATCTCAACTATTTCAGATTCGTTTTATGAATTTTAGTTTTAAAAGAAATCTAATTTTAAACAAAAGGTTTCGACTACATTCTGGAGTTTTGCTGGTGAGTAATGAGTGGCGCTATTCCAGATTTTAAAATCAACTATTCTTTTTCTATTCCTGAATCGAATTCGGAACCCTGAAATATGAAATTCTAAAAAAAAAAAAAAAAAAAAAAAA
>JAGDQP010017848.1:0-18974 GCA_022664845.1 Lepisma saccharinum | reverse complement strand
AGTCGGTAATGCCTGTGAATATGTTTTATTAAATAAATACGTTTAGGGTTGCCACCGTCTTGACTATCGATATGGCACTATCCAAGATTTTAAAATCAACTCTTTTCTCTATTCCTGAATCGAATTCGGCACCATTTGGAACCCTGAAATATGAAATTCTAAAGAAAAATGTAGTCGTTTTGGTGCTGCAGCTATCTTGAACTTCAGAATGTAAGCCATCGCCTAATATTTCGAATGTAAAATGTTTTCCAATTCAGAATCGTTTTCATAGCCTTCCAGAGTAAAATGGGATTTTATTCCAACATACGTTCCTTTAAGTTTTCCTGATATTGAATTTTGGAGTTTTTCCTCAAAATCAAACTGAATTCCTTTGGGGAAATACAGATATGAAAATTATGAAAATTGGACTTCTAATGAATTCGTATTATGAAATTATCTCAGGCATATCGGTACTCTCAATTTCAATACAAGTTGAGTGGAAATTCGCGCCCATTGACAATACCATGTTATTTCTTGGCAAATTCTAAAACAAGATTACTCTTTGTAAAATGTTAATAGGATGATCACACCCAAATATCTAGATGTCAAAAAATCAGATCGTAACCAACTGTTGTATATCGATAGAGTGTCTAACAAAAACCCTACAATATTTTCCTAGAACCTGCCGTTCAGTAGGAAAGGAGAAAATTATAATTATTAGTGAGATCTGACGTACGGAGAGTAGTAGAAGCATTACTGTAAACAATGGTTTCAGTAATTCTGATGGAGCAAAAGTAGAGCGTTAGCTTAACGATTAGAATGTCCAGGTTCGAGTCCGGGTCGTGAGGTATTTTTTCTTTTTTAATTTTCTGTAACACCTGTGCAAATATTATGTTTTACAATATGTTCGTGATATGTAAAGATAATGTTTTTGTTTTATAGTTTTTCGCTTTTTATTTGTAGTTTTCTTTTTATTTAAAATCTGCTAATTTACCTAAAACAATTGTGTGTTCAGATAAAGAACAGAAATATTTTGAAAATAAGGATAAATAAGTGGTTACATCACAATTACATTATCAATAATAATAATAATTCCGCATGTGTAATGTAACCGTTCATTTATATTTTTCATACTATTGCTGTTATGTGAACACACAATTATTTTTGGGAAATTAGTAAATTTTAAATAAAAAGAAAATAACAAATTAAAAAGAAAATAAATGATGCAGAGTTAAAATAAACGATGCAAAGAGAAAAATACAAATGAGAAAAAAGCTATAAAACAATAACATTCAATTTAGATGCCTACGCATATTGTAAAATATAGCATTTGCACAGGTGCTACAGAAAGAGTAAGAGAGGAAAAAATACGTCGAGAACAGGGCTTAAACCTAGGACAATGTCTAACGTAAGCTAAAGCCTCTTGTTCCACCAGAGCTGCTGAAAGGAACGGGGGGTGCATTTGGGGTTGTGGTGGAGAGGGTTCTAAATTGGGTCCGTATCGATAACATGGGAAGGGAGGGAAAATGAGAAAAGAGATCGATTCATTATAATATGGAAGGGTTCATGTATTACTATTATATTGCACTCTTGTCGTAGTTGTAGGCTATTGTGTATGTATTGTATCTGTATATATGTTTTATCAACTTAGGATTTTGTATTTATGAGTATTTTTCTTCTGATATGTAAATTATGTATCAAGGGTAAGTTGAAGACACGGCTATCAGCATTAACTTTTGCCATGTAAAATAAAAGTCTAATAATAATAATAATATTTATCTTAATGCTCTTACTATTTGTCGCACGTCAGATCTTACTAATAATTATCATATACGGCTTTCCTACTGAACGGTAGGTTCTAGAAAAAATACTGTACGCTTTTTGTTATAGATACTCTATCGATATACAAAGTTTGGTTACTATCTGAATTTTTGACATCTGGATGTTTGGGTATGAGTTAACTAATGGGAAAATGTTATTGGTTGGCAACACTGTAAAGCGGATAACAGCTAACGGAATATCAGCGAGACTTCTTCGAATGTGTGACAGGAAGACTATAGGCTACCTGCCTACCAAATTTCAGACCTTAGTTCTGTATCTGATGGTAGAACAACAACTTTTTGTCTCCTAATTGCCTCATATGACAATATAAATTCACAGAGTCCAGAGGCGTCATTTAGGGGACCAGAGGGTACAATTGTCCCCCTGAGCTTGAGAATATAAACGCAGTAAAACGTATAAAACTTCCGAAAAAATGCAAGTTAAACCAACATAATAACACACTGCAAAGTAATGAAAAATACTATTTTTCCGTTTTTGATTTTTTGTAGGAGTTCGGAACTAAATTTATAGCTAAACAACTACTTGTAACGCGCTATGTAATGTGGGTTAGTGAATTTCAATTGTCTCTTGTAGTAATTAATTTGGCGCGACCTCATACAAAATATCTAAAAAAAATTGAAGGATTGTTTTATTTTCACTCATAGTGCGCTTTTATGTCGGGCATTCATCTTCGTCTTCTGTAAAGAAGTTTATATCTATATAGTCTTTTCCTTTCATATTAGAACCGCTCAAGAGAAATTCTGCGTTACGTCTGCATAGTGTTTTAATTGGATCGCCGCAATATTCTGTGTGGTGCCTGCCCAACATTGGCTAGATTTATCATAACAGTGGTTCTCAAAGGGCGTTCACTGGCACACTAATATGTCGCGAAATTGCTTTCCTACCCTGTGCCTTTCCGCAGTTATATTTTTGTTGCAATGGTAAGATAAAGGGAAATTGAATATCTATAAGAACGTTATTTATTAATACAAGGGGTACATTGTAAGTAACAAATTAGAATTCTTAAAATTATTGAATCTGTTCTATTGAGAATATCTAGCTTTTGCCTTTTCATTTTTCTACGCATTTTTTACATTTGAGTGCGTGTAGTAAGAAGTAACGTGAACCGCATCAGTGTGTTTTTTGGGAATGTGTTTTTGAGAATTATTAAAATATGAGCATTAGTAGGTCTCTTTTGTGTTTTCTTTCCTGGGTATTTCTGAGTCGTTTGGCTCGGGATATGCCCGAGATTAGTTTGTAGAATTGCCAGATGACAACTTGTGTCATCGAAATCCTATATAGAGAAGACTTGTTTATTTTTTATAATAGCTATTCTTTTTGTTTATAGTGTTGCCACTTTTTGTGTTAAGTATAACAAATAGTAGGTATTATCAATATCGGGAGAGTACTGCATAAGTGGTAGGTCTTCTCGGGTCAATTTTAACCCTGTCTGCTTTTATATTTCACCTTGGATGTATATATATATATATATATATATATACAGGGTGTCCATAAATTCCGTTGCTACCCCGTGTATCTTCGAAACAACTGCGAATATGAGCAAACGCAAAAACACGTATTTCATTATTTTAAGGGGCTTGGATTTTGAGCTATAAAAGTTCCACCCCAGACCCCCCGAAATTGGGATACGGGGGGCCAACTCGAAAATTTCAAATAGCAAAGGGGGTCGAGTAATACATCGTTTGAAAGGTCTTGACAAAAGAAATATTTTGCCGAAAGTTTCAAGTCGCTATGTTGACCCCATCCAAAATGGCGGCGGTCACATTTCGTGTCCATAAAGTCCTTTGCCACCCCTAATATGTTCGAAACGACTGCGAATATGGGCAAACGCAAAAACACATATTTCATTATTTTGAGGGGCTTGAATTTTGAGCTATAAAAGTTCCACCCCAGACCCCCCGAAATTGGGGTACGGTGTGTCAACTCGAAAATTTCAAATGGCAAAGGGGGTCGAGTAATATATCATTTGAAAGATCTCGACAAAAGAAATATTTTGCCGAAAGTTTCAAGTCGCTATGTTGACCCCATCCAAAATGGCGGCTGTCACATTTCGTGTCCATAAAGTCCGTTGCCACCCCGTGTATCTTCAAAACGACTGGTAATATAAAAAACGCAAGAACACGTCCTTCATTATTTTAAGTGGTTAACATTTTGAGCTATAAAGTTCCACTCCGTGTCCCCTAGGGGGGAGTAAACGGAGTTCAGTGTGTACGTGAAAATGCCAAATGACAAAAGTGGTCGAGTGGTACCTAGTGTCAACGGGTTTGACACAAGTAATAATTTGGGAACCTTAGAATTTTAAATTGTTCCATATTCCAAATGGCAGTAAGATGAAAGTTCTAAAACGAAACTTCTATTCTTCACTCAGACAGCAAGAGGTCTAGAAGTTACTGTATCTAACTGTTGTTGTTATGATTCTTTTCGAAGTTCTAGCGTACCCACAAGTATGCTGCTATATTAGTCCATAGTTTTGTATTGCTAGGAACATTTCGAAACATCTTATTTTTTAAAATTTTCTTTATGAGAGTTTGCTGATGAATGTAAATTGTGAATGTTGTGAAGAGGTTCCAAATTGCTGATAATATGTTTTCCAGCTTATTCCTACGTACATATGCCTTAACCACTAAATGGTGTCTTTCCAGTTACACATTGCTGATGAAAGTTTCGGAGATACACGCGTTGAAGTTACTTATTTATAGGCTCAACATGTAAAAACTATTTAGTGGTTAAGGCATATGTACGTAGGAACATGCTGGAAAACTTATTGTCAGCAATTTGGAACCTCTTCACAACACTGACACTTTACATCTATCAGCAAACACTCATAAAGAAAATTAAAGAAAAAGAAAATGTTTCGAAATGTTCCTAGCATTACAAAACTATTTGACTAACATAGCAGCTTACTTTTGGGTATGTTAGAACTTCAAAAAGAATCATGACGACAACAGTTAGATACAGATTTTGCTGTGAAGAGTAACTTCTAGACCTCTTGCTGTCTGAGTGAGGAATAGAAGTTTCATTTTAGAACTTTCATCTTACTGCCATTTGGAATATCAAACAATTTGAAATGTTCCCAAATTATTTCTTGTATCAAACCCGTTGACACTAGGTATCACTTGTCCTTTGACAATTTTACGTAGACCCTGACCTACGTTTACTCGCCCTAGGGGACACGAAGTGGACCTTCATAGCTAAAAATGTTCGCCAATTCAAATAATGAAGGACGTGTTTTTGAGTTTGCTCATATTCTCAGTCGTTTCGAAGATACACGGGGTGGCAACGGACTTTATGGACACCCTGTATATATCTTGGTGGGCAGTCTTTGTTTCATATCTCAAGATGCCCAGAGCCTATGTATATGTTGCGGGGGTCAGAATTACTAAGTTTATTCAGATTAGACCGTTTTTTAATATTAATTTGTAAGGGAATTTTAAGTTTTGTTTAGGTTTGAGAACATTTCATTTTTAAAGGTGAGCCATTGTGGAGTATTACGTTTTTTGGAAGTTGAATTTCGTTTATCTGACAAGTTCTGATTTTCTTGAAAAGGTGTAGTGGATTTAAGCGTGACCTTTGCTTTTTAAAATTTGTTCATAAATTTTGTCTTCCCTCTCCGTGATAGCTGAACATTTTGTATTGTTCAGAGGAAGCCCAGTGCTATTGTCTTTGCTTTACATTTTTCTCAGTTTCGTGGGTTCAATGTAGACATAGTTTTGGAGGCATATTTCGATCTGCAGATCCAATTTGTATTCAGGTTGTAGGATCACATCATTATAAAAGGTTGCCATCATAATGTTTACTTTGCCTATGATATCATGCAAAAATGTAGTGAGTTAGTTGGTTTAGTTCTTGTGGTGTTTCTGTTACCCACAACAAGACTAAGCTATTTTTCTTATTTCGATGATAATTTATTTACTGATTGTCTTCCTTTTAATAGCGTTCCTTAGTATCAGCGGATGTAAGATATCTGCCTCTAGCCAGACTTGAATCCATATTGTTTAGTGGTATTCACCGCAAGACACTGAGCTCAATATGATATATCCACAGTATATAAGGCAATTATAATCGGATATTTATTCTTATTTTATCATTGGGAATATTTATCACTGCCGATCGATCACCACTGCCTGTAACGATTTTTTTTTCTATTCTAAAGAGACTGAAAAATTACTTCCGGTCATCAATTTCCGATGATCGCCTCGCCTCGCCTTGTTGATGATTTGGCTGTGGAGCGGAAAGAAGTTAAGAACATTTCTATTGACGACCTTGTTAGTGATTGCTTAAATGAAGCCCTTGGATACATTAGAGCTTTTCATCTGCTCTGAATAACACTTTACAAAAAGTTAACAATTAAAATATCCTTATTTTTTATATCAGATATGAATGTACTTGTTTTTAGCAATATCATAATAACAGCGAAGAGGTGCATGTGAATTACATACAGTACAGGGGGTGAAGTCAAATTTGAGAGGGTGCAAATGGAGTTTTACACGTTTTCTGTTTATTTTTGACCGTATTTTTTTAAGTTGAGGGCGCTCTCAGGGATGTGGAGGGTGACACCCCCACAGGGGAGGTGTCTGGCGGAATCACTGATTACTTATATGCAGAGCATGAAGAAGAACTACGCTTGGAAATAGGTCTGATGCGCCACGCGATATATCATTTAAGGTCTTTCCTAAATGATCTCCACCCAAGCATAAGCTGAAATGACGCCACTGACTGAGACCCACGTCTGAGATTTTGTAGGACAGTAGTCTATAACCTCATCTACTGTCACACTGCCGGGAGCTTCGCCTCTGGTCTATCTAATATTAGGCCTACACATTTTACAGGACGGTCGCTTTAACTATACTGCCTCTTAATTACTCGAAAATTACGTATCGTAGGAAATTTTTCAAAGAGTATGCCTCAGAATTTATCAGGGAATAACAGGACAAGTCTAAATGGGAGCGAATTTTTTATTCATCCTGTATTGTATACTTCATCATACTGCGGTGAAACATACAAAACCAAGTGAGACGAGGCCTAGTTGGGGAAATACACAAGATTCATTTATGCTTTGTAATTTGCTAAATCAAGAAAACATAAAGTGAAAAATGTACCTAAAAGTATAAATCAAGGTCATTCAAAACTAAAACATGAAAACTAAGTAAAAAAAAAGAACTTTAACGAATAAAAAGTAACGAATGTGCTGGCATTCGATCCTCCGTCGTGAAATACATCTAGACAGGAATTGGCCGTTGATGGATCAAACTAAGAGCTTCGCGTCTATTGCTGTGGGCCTTAACACGAAATACATATATTAGTCTACGTCACGTATTATCAGATTGTGTTGTTAATAAAGCAGCGAGTCTACTGTGCTTCCTCAAGTCTACATTAGGTTACAGACGCGTTACGCCTTTTTTTTTTCATTTCCCATTCGTGTTGAAATGGATAATAATACGCCAATATTAAGAGTAGTCTTGTCGTTTAAGTCTTTTTCTGAGATTCAAGACAGGATGAGTCATGTTGCCAATTTTAAATTCGATACTCCACAAGCTACTAATGAAGATACTGTATAATTTGGCGAAAATAAAGAGAAATTATGGATGAAGGTAATTTGTAAAGTTTTGTGATGTTCGTTGTTGAATTTCTTGCTTAACACCAACAAAATAATATTAAATATCCATTAATACAAAAGTATTGTATACAGCTGAAAAGAAATAAAATATGATATGTAATGCCTTTATCAAAGATTTGTATGTGATATTAATATTTCAAGAAAACCAAACTTTTGGCCTAAAAAGGTATTCCATTCAAAATTTAATTTTCCTAATCTGTTTTGAAACAAAGAAGTCCATCCTTTAAAATGCACTTGAAGTGAAATAAAAGAAATATTTAAAGAAATGGTAATAGAGGGGATCCGTTTCAGGCTTAAGCATCAAGTACTGTGAATGTTTATACAACCGTTCTGTCCGTCTGTAGACAACTTTCAACTCAGAAACCAAAGTTTCCGCCAAGATTTTTAGTTTGGGGAGGTGTAAAGTAAAAATTGGGAGGTTATAAGTGAATTTTTGACGGTTCCTATCGATTTTTCACAAGAAAAAATTTAAATTGAGGGAATGTTGTCGAGACTTTGGGGGTTAAGCAACCCCCCACGGGGGTCAGGTGGAATCACTGCCAGTTGAGCAAAAACAACAATTTAAAAATAAATTGAATTTTATTTAATTTCTTTAGGCATCTAAGGCTCAAGCTGGGATAGGTGAGGGGAAAGGATTCGGGAAGGTGTGGGCTAGGCTCTATTTTGAAGATGCCATCCCGGCATTTCTCTGGTGTGACTGGAAAAATCTGAGTGAAAAACCTGGTCACCCTACTATAGAGACCTAAACACCATCAATAAAAATCAGTTCAATATATTCATGGAGAGAATACATTTACCTGCATATTTCTCTCGTTTCATTGAAACTAGCAGACAATAGGTTCGTTTTTCTGATGTTTCCTTGGCTCACTCGTAATGTAATAAAAATCGTTCTATCAACAATCAGTTAATACTAAGGATGAGAGTTAAATTTAAAAAATATATATTCAGGAGGAAGCGGCGACTCGAACTGACAACCCTTTACGGTCTCCAGCTTTAACTACTACGCCACAGAGTGCGCTGCGTTTTCGGATATTCATCTACACTTCTTCACTTGAGCTCAATGACAGTCTTCACTTCGAAATTTAAAATCAATCTTATGTCTTTCTTCGCGCCTTCTCGGGGATATAGTTTTTGCTACATGATTATGCATTGCATAATTATGTTTTATCTGTAACTTTGTCTTGTGTAATTCTTTATTTGCATCAACATTGTCTGTAATTTCAGTTGCTGGTAATACTTAAGATATAAACTGTTTCATAGAGTGAAGAGAAATATCCCTTCTTTCCTCTCAATTTCCCCGTATATTTCTCTGCTTGCTAAGTTTCACAGTTTCGGAATTATTTCTTTTCGATCATTTCTTCATGATTCTGTTTTTTCGTTATAGTTTCATTATTTATTTATATTTTTGTGACAACATTTCAGGAAATCTTCGTTTTTACATTCTTTACAAGTAAAACAATTAAGGGAACACCAGAATAGAAAGAGAAAAAAAATATTTGTAAAAAACTGTCAAATAAAGACATGCGAAAGAAAATTGAGCATGAGTGTACATGTTGCGAAATGTTGACAATGAATTAAATTTCTTATTTCATTGCAAACATTCACTTATCTAATTCAGCGTTGTAACTAAACTACCACTAGAATTGTTTGTATCTTGCAGATAAGAAAATTACGTTAAAAGGCCCATCTTTAAGTGCAAAGCATCTGTTATCGAATGTTTGCCTGTGGGTCTGGCATAGGATATAGGGATCTTCCGAATTACATAACATTCCAGAATTGTAATTCCGATTCCGGAATCGGAATATTTGTTGCTTTAGAACAAACAAGGGAAAGCGACAATTTTTACGTTCTTTTCTTTAGTTCACAATGGTTAGTGGTGTCCTGAAATCTTGCAACGTTAATTTAACTCATTTCTCGACGTCATAGAATAATGAAATTTTGCACAGCGACTTAAGTCGGGAGACAATACAAGATTCCATTGTTACTTTCATATATATCTATATTTTTTCCATATATTTTAAACCATATTTTATTTTCTTTTAGTATGAACTTCTTTATCCTAAAATAAATACTAGCCTGCAATGATGTCGCGTTTGAATGGTTGCAGAACATTTTAGGATTTGGATCACAAAGTATTAACTTGAGAGAAAGTATCCGAACACCGAAATAACTCGAAAAAAATAATAAAAAATAACTTTTTAAAGACATATTTTCTTAAATGATTCGTACAAAAAAGTAATAATTAAATTTGTTTATGTATGACTAAAAAGAAAAGCATGCGCCGCACCAATTCAAAATTTTATCTCTGCACGAGAGCACGCCCCATGCTTCTCTTTTCAGTTATGCATAAACATAATTAGTTTTTGCTTTTTTGTACTAATTGTTTAAGAAAAGTATCTGTTTGGAAAGTTATTTCATTATTCTTTTCTTTTCCAATCTTTTCCACGGATGAGAGATTTCGTTTGCCGATTTGTACTCAAGGTGTCTCAAGTTCGATTCCCCGCAAGGGCACATTCACTCTGCAAATCTTGAAGAAATTATCCTAAGAAAATTTTTAAGCCTGTCAACCTAACTGCATGAAAATTTTCAGTAACTTGACTGATAAAAGACAGCTATAACCTGTTATAACCATTATTTTGTCATTAACAGTGAGAAAAAAATATTGATTCAATAAACGTAATTACGTATATTTTTACAGTAGGTTCAGGAAAACCTTATCTCTATTACATACTGCTTCATTCGTCTTATTCTCTCGTCTTTCGTACAGTTGGTATTTTCACACTTGCCTGCGGGCGGATTTGAACCTGAAACCTTGGGATTAGAAGTTCGTTGCCTTCACCATTCAGCTACTATTTTCTCATTATACAGTCACTAGCAATGTTGTTCAAACAAGCCACTTATGTTGTTCCAACAATTTAGTTTTATGCTTGTTTATGAAGCGTAACACAATATTAAGTTTGACAAGGTGAAAGTCAGTGACTGTCAACCTTGATTGAAGTCGTCATGCTATCTGGAATTATGTCTCTCTGAGGATGGGACCTACAGTTTAAAGTGATTTTCGAGCAACTACATGTTCAACACTGAAAAGTTTGTGAACATTGCTAAGAGTTCTCAGTAAAGTTTTGCAGAATTTCCAGTATTTAACGCAGTTTTTTAAAAAATCTAGAATAACCCGGAGACCTTAAATATACCGACATATTTGCCTCGGTGGTAATTTTGGAAAAGCGCCGAGAAATTTCTTTCATGTTTTTGAAGTATTTCTATTTTACGTTCCAGTGTAATTTGCACAGAAAGAGAAAACAGTTTCTTATCGTAACCGCAAATGCAATGGTGATCAAATGATTGCTACCATCATCTTGATCGCTTGTTTACGGAGAAATGACAAATATTGTTAATCGATGAGGATTCCGATCCGTAAATGACAAATAGAAAATTATTAAAAAGTGGCGTAAGTCGTAGGAGTAACTTACGTCTTCGGGGTTCTGACAACATACTGTGTTGTGCCGATGTTTACTTATGGCTGGCAGCTTGGTCGAGTCGGTAAAGCGACTAAGCGACCCAGTTTCGAATCTTGCACCAGGCTTACTCCTTATTTCTTTTACTCCGAGTTGCCCTGAGAACTGAATATCTGTCTTTTATCAGCCAAGTTACTGAAAATTTTCATGCAGTTAGGTTGACAGGCTTAAGAATTTTCTTAGGATAATTTCTTAAACATTTGCAGAGTGAATGTGCCTTGCTTCTCCTTGTTTGTTCTAAAGCAACAAATGTTCCAATTCCGGAATCGGAATTACAATTCTTTAATGTTCTGTAATTCGGAAGATTCCCTATCCTATGCTAGACCCACAGGCAAACATTCGATAAGAGCCAGTGTGCGAATTAAACTTTTTAGCCAGGAGGGGGATAAAACATAACGCACGGATTTCAAAAGGTAATATAAAACTCACAGCCATATTCAATCCACTACTGGATGAGGCCTCTCTCGAAGGGACGAATTGGTATACTGCTCGCACGCTGACCAGACGTGTTGGGAGAGGAGAGCCGAAGCTCTCAACTGTGATCGCCACCGTCTTTTATTTACAGCAGCTCTCCAATTGAATCATCATGCTGGGTGGGCAGTGGGCACCGTTCTAAACCCCCTCGCTTTGGAAAAAAAATTCTCTTGGCAGAGACGGGAATCGAACCCGGAACCACATGATCAGCAGTAAGCGACGGTAACCACTAGACCAGCAGAAAGAGAGTCTCATATTCCAATAGGAGGTTACCAAATCATTTCAATCATACTAAATCTTTCACATTAAGATATTTCATAAACATCACAAAAGAAATGACTTCCAAACAGGCTTCTTAACTGCCAGCAAAAATTCATATATCCTTGTATTAAAATATTTTCAACTTCTGCCAAATAAAAATGTTCCGATTTTCTATCTAATCTTGATCGAAACATCTTTTAGGGGGGATAAATTTATCCCTGGCAGGGACGAAAAATAAATTTGTCAGGAAGGGAAACTTATTTGCCAGGGGGCGGAATCCCGGACATCCCCCCGTTAATTCGCACACTGAATTGGAACGATGTGGCATCTATACATAGACTATTGATTTAACGTGCAAACAGAAGATGGGTAACAAAGTAAAACTGCAAAGAAATGGTGGAAACATTTCAAGAATATTACTAGAGAAATAACTACAAGCAAAAAATAAAACAGCACAACTTTTATATCATTATTTTAATCAGTGTGGTTGTGATAGGTCATATTATTTTTTACTTGATTCGGGGAGTCAACATCATTATTATTAATGTTGTACTGAAAGCTGTCTTTCAACTCACATTAAGCCTTCTCCATTCAGCACGCACTTTTCTTTTACTCAGCATAGATTTATCTTCCTTAATATTGTCTAGGTGTTGGGTTCGTCTTGTTCCTCGTTTTTCCTTATCATACTTTTATTTATATCCCTTAATGGTTAACTTCTATGCAGCTAATGCTCTAACCAGTTTCTCTCTCTTTATCGCCTCCAGTATTGTTACTCTCTTCACCATTTCCGCATACAGCATCTTCTGACTTAATCCATTCTGCTTCATGTCTATATTTCGTTGTTGATGTTATTTCTTCGTATTTCCTATTCTCACTTGTAATAATATTTGACAGATACTTGAAACCAGATAGGTGTTCTAGTTTTTCACTTCCATTGTTGTTGATATTTGCTGCTGATCCATTTGTTCCTATTACAATTCTTTTCGTTTTCTTTGTGTTTATTTTCAATCCATGTTCTTCACAGCCTCTCTGCAGCTGCTTAACATATTCTTAAAACTTGAAAATAAAAATTGCAATAAATTCTTTGTGTTATTGCTCTAGCATCATTGCTATAAATCAAATGTAAAATAAGATTGAGTATTGTTGATGTCACAACTGTCCCACTGACACATGATTGTTCTGCAACAATAAACAGCTGTTACTAAGAAAATCTTTAGTTTTTTTAAACTTTCGGTACGGTTCTGCTTGTGACGAAACATCTTGAATTGTCAGGAGAGTTCTTTCCCTGATCTCTCTGATGATTTGCCATAAGGACAGATCAGCATGAGAGACCAAGGGGTATTCCGCTGAAAATTCAAGATGTATCCTATATGCTTCCAAAGAGGGTTCGGAGGCGAGGAATACCGACATTGAAACTCCAGTCGGTATCGTCTTTGACATTTAAAACTTCTGTACTTAACTAGGTCTGTGACATTGCATCGAGGGCAACGGCAGGAAGGAAGTCATCGCCTTTGGAATAAAACCTGCCGGAAGAAATCTCAAAGGAATTAGATTTCTTATCCCGATGTAATGAGACCTTAGGCGATGGGGGCCTATTGTACATCAACACACTACGGTCCGTTCTAAAAAGGATTGAAATTGTCTCTTTCGTGATATTGTATTTAATGGACTGTGGTACAAAGCATCTTACTTGGCCCGGCAAAACTCTAGTAAGATGCATATGAAATTAAGAATTGCAGAAGTGTCAGTCCCCTTAGCAAGCAAGTTTCTCGGATCGTATTTCATGCGTAACAGAGGATTTTGTCAGATGTCAACAGAACTACTGAAATAATGAATGGCAAGTAACAAAGATCTGTGGTTGGAGAGTAGTGCATCCTACGAACGAATAGACTATTAGATTCCACATGTTCCCAGAGAAGTGATAATTGATTACAGCCCGGACACTTTAAAAGTGCTCAAGTGTTCTCAAGTGCTCTTAATTATAAATCCGCTTTCGTGTTATATTCATATTTGGCGTTTCTGCTTTGAAGTAAATATGGCATCATACCTTCGCACCAGCACGATATGCAGTAACGTTTCTCTACAGAATCTCTGTATACGGTAGAATGTCTAGACATCGATACGAGCAGAGTAGCTGCTTCAAATGTTGGGCGAGGAGACACCTGACCGGAATACGGCAGACTTGGGTCCGAGTCCTGGCAACTGCAACAACAAAAACTCTACCGTTTTTTTTTTTTTTTTTTTTTTTTTTTTTTTTTTTTTTTTTTAATAATACGCCTGTTCCTAAAGTGCTTTGTTCTCTCATATTCACTATTTACCTTCATTCCTTAAGTTTTCTACCAATTTCATTTTAAGAAATTTTCGGTTTAGAAGTACAATAGTGAAAGGTGTGTAAATTGTACAGAATGAATTGCGCCCTACTAGGTAAAGTGTTAAAGTGTTTTCTAAGTTAATAATTTCTTACGTTGCAAGCTCACGATGTTACCAACTTAATTCTTTACACAGACCGCCCGTAGCTCTGTGGTAGAGCGTCGGTTTAGCATTCCGAAAGTTGAGGGTTAAAGCACTCCTAACTTACGCTTGCCCAATAGCCTCCTTTAATGTCGGAACAGAATGTTTCCAAAGCAACCATTTCAAAAGGATGCGCTACAAAAGAAATTGTGATAATATCAAAATTACAATTTATACCCACTGACTTTCAAAGACATGAAACTTATTTAACGAAACGAAGGCCGTATACTGGAATATTTTTCGTGGGGAGGAAAGGGCCGGATTTATGCGTCTAGGCGCCCTAGGCCAATGACTTCCAGCGCCCGGCCCGTACCTTCCATTTTCCCATCTCCCCTCACCTCTCCCATCTTTTTTCTCTTCGTACCTTCATATTATGACAAATTACCCTCACCCGTTTTCTCATCATTTAATAATAATAACGAGATAATTATTATTCAAGTATGCTAATGTGGTATTAACAGGTATTATTTACGGTTCAAAAATAGTATTAATAGTAAAAGAAATGGCATTAAAAACATTGTCCTACAATGTGCAATTATAGCGCTGTTACCGCCCATACAATTCATTTTATCTTATTTTACAATGTGCAATTTTAATTAAATTACTGTAGGCTACTTGTAGAAGACCTGTTAATTACTGAACAAAAAGGTGTAGTACAAACTATTTGAATACCACCGTAAAAGAACGTGCTTTGTCCATTTTATTGATTTTACAGGGCAAGGTAGGAGACCACATTAAAAGTTCAGAATTACTATTGCTTACACAGGAACATCCAATAAGGACGCAAGATAGTTTGTTACAAAGTCTCTTCAAAGAACTAAGTGATGTCACTCTTATTTCAATTAGCCAAAAATGGACAACGCTAACGCACGATCTTTTCCTGTGGTCTTCATTTTTATTCACAGAAAACACTTCAAAGCAAATAATAATATTAAAAAAAAGAAAACAAAAGAAGAGGGTTAATGATACATATTCTTTGAATGTTAAATACCATCTCTGAGATAGTCGTGCGGCCTCAGGCGCTGGACCAGCGTCTCCAACGACACGGGGTCGAATCTCTATGCTAATGCAATAGCGCAGCTGGGATGTTTCCTTAGAAGCGTTGCCAGGGGTTTTTGATAAGACACAATTTGGAATTAATCTTCAGATGAGAATATAAAGAGAAATGCTAAGAAAAAGTAGTGGATACATGTAGACCACCGCATGGAACACTATAAAAGTAATGGAGTTGATATAATGTACAATCCATCTTCTTTCTCGTCTTGTCGCTACAGTATTCCCGAGCCGACCTGGTAGCCGTGTGGTCTAGGGCTCTAGGTCAGCGACTCGAAGGTCCCGGGTTCGAATCTCGGTTGGAACATGGATGTTCGTGATTGTGCATTTTAAATAGAATGTGACAAATAATCGTGACGGGTCGAAGTCAGAAAGTTACTAAAATGGCCCATACAAAATGCAGTTTACCAAAGTTTTTGCTACAGATATTCTGATATGACAAATAGAATATACACAAATGCTAGAAAACACTGAAACACTGGCAACACTATGTCAACATACTTTCTTTCTTTCTCTTGTCCAGCAACTCGCGCGAAAAGTCGTACGGGGACTACGTGTTCGGTATTAAGATTTTCGTACCGAGATTCGGTATGTATTAGATACCGACAATTATTAATATACCGAAATACCGAACGATAGCGAAACGAAATATCGAATATTGAAATGTCGGTGTACCGAACAATATCAAAATATCGAAAACAAAATCCGAATGTTATCGAGAAATAATGATATTTAACGATATGGCAGTACTCATGGACGTGTATTTAGGGATGGTTCTGGACTCCCACCCCAAAGTTTCGGTTTATATGTGAGAAGAATAGTATAATTTTAGGTGTTATGATCTATATTTAAGTTACTTTTTACACCCAGACCGACTTTGGAGTTAGACCTTCCAAATCCATTGAACCTCTCCGAAAATATATAAATATTTTTTTTAGATAGGTGTCTAAAAGTACTGAATGAAACCGAACGACACTGAAATACAAAAAATGGAAAATAGATAACAACAGGGAATAACAAATCAAATGTAACGGTCGTGAAAAGGTAAAATGAATTTTATGGGCGCTATGGATATGGTCGTTCCGAGTGACATCGGTGGATCGCACAAAAGACTGAAATTATACGCGTTGAATTTGCAATTGAATCGATCAATGCAGAAAGGGCACATGTTACATTACGGCCGCTAGACCTTTACTTCCACTCAATCTTAAGTATACCTACAAAATGAATTGTACACTCAACAATATAATTACATACATACAATAAATTGTTATGCGGTACATACAAACATCCATTGTACATATACACACGAACACAAACAATGAGACATTAATAATTTCGATGAGTCCACAGCCATGTATTTGTTTTTGGATATGTGAACTTTTCATTGATGTTACCAATGACGATGCAAAGTTCACTTGGGAGGCATCTAGCTACGAAACTACGATCTTTTTTTATATTTCTTCAAAGGGCCTTTTAAAGAAAACTTTTCGTTCCTAGAATATTAACCCCTAATTTTGTCCACCCTGTATATATAATGGTAGAGTGGTGGAGGCAAACGTTCCCGCGATCTGACATTTCTTACTTGCTCTTAATGTTTCTCTTGGGTGCTTCATTACAAACATGTAAAACATGTAAGTGCATCTGGAATTTGTTTAGATCACTGTCGGCCACAATAGAAATTAAAGTTGTGACAGTTCAAACTGGCGTGCAGTTATAATTTTATGCCGACAGACAACCACTGGACATTTTTCATTTGGATTTTCACTATTCTCCTCTCACTTCCGAAAGCTAAATTCATGAACGCATCGCGGCTACAACATTCAATTCCAGCAGTTTTGCATTATATATACTTCGTAATATATACACGCATTTTTGCATACCTTTCACGATTTTCTCTCATTTACACTTGCAAATACATTCAATATACTTATAGACACTTTAAATAACTGTACTTACCACCCTTTGCTTGAAACGCGCATGGAGAATACCCCGCATTTGAACCCATGCCATTGTTTCTTGTCAGGATGCTAAAAAATGTCTTGTTCGAAAAACCTTCGTTGACGATAAAGCGTGGCCAATTACTTCCTTCAGTAAGCCCTGCCTACCTCATTTTATTTTGGCATACGTAAACCATATCCTCTAAATCACACATTATTTATGTCTAAACACACACCTTTAGTCACCAACACCATAATAATCCAATGAGCGCCAACACCTTAACTGCCACTTTCAAGAATTCGCGCAGATTAAAGAACTTCCTGCTAAGGACTACTTGCTACTTCAGATCCTTACGGGATAGAAATAACCCTTCTGGAAGTAAATACTCTGATAGGCCGGAAGAGAGGTTAGGGGGCGGAGCCTCCTATCAATACTTGATATGTATGAATATTGTCATATACTTAGGCTTCTCTCCCCCCCCCCTTCCTTAGGTTTTAGTCTGGATACGAGTGTCTGTGCTGTGACCTCATTATTTTCAACTTACGCCTTCCTTTACTGTTACAAGTACATCTACAGTAGGTTAGGTAAGAAAAGTCAGGTTAGGTACATTTTAATATCACAGCCATATTCGATCAACTACTGGATGGGGCCTCTCCCCGGATGGGGAGATAGGTCTACTCTTCCTTCGCTGACTAAACGGGTTGGAACAGGAAAGCCTAAGCTCTCGCTGTGGTCGCCATTATCTTTTATTCATAGCAGGAATTGCTCAAGGGAGTGGATATTTAGAGAATCGTATCCTTGGTAGTTATTCAACCCAAGACAACATAGAAATATCTTTCTGTTATTCTTTACGTAATTTTAGAGCAGCACAATCATGCGAGAAAATATTCATGAATAGATTATATCATTCTAGTTTGCTAAGTTCAGTTATAATTCTAATATAAAGCGAAATTACAAATTTCAAGTTTGATTTCGTTAAGAAGGAAGATTTTCTAGACTAGTATTTACTTTTGCGCTCACTTTGACTGATTTATCTTCTAGAACTGACAGTTCGTTCAGTCACATATGAAAGTTTCAATTTTTCGAAGATATATTTATTCAGAGTATAAAATATCATCTCTGGCGTAGATGTGGGTGCGGGTTGTGCAAAATTTGAAGCAGTTTTAAACAGTTTGGAAATCGGATATGCTTCCATTCTAGTTTGAATAGAACATTTCCCTGTCATTAGTTTCGCTTTAGAAAGTTTCAATTAACGTAGATTTAGAATATTTTATAGGAATTTGTTTTGTTCAGTGTCTTCATTTTAAAACAGATTCATGAAGCTTCAGATAACACTTCTGTTATCGTACTTTCATTTTTGATTGATTTTTGTAGCTATTGAGTATTTGTTTAAATACAGCTCAGTGACGTATCCAGGTGGAAGTTTAAAGGGTGCGGACATCTCCCAAATTCCGATATATTTGTAAAGTTAGCATAATTTTAGACGTAATTATGTATTTAATATCTGATTTCATATCCTCTTTGAACCTCCCCCAAATTTCTGAATTCCCTAATAAATAAATCTCGATACATGCCTGAAAGAGCTTGTTGTAATTGGATCTCATTTTCTGGAATTTTCGTAGATATTCTTATACATTCTTCCGTACTCGATTTACCGCAACTTGGTTTGTCTTCCTTCTGACAGTTTTCTTTGGTTCATTTAAACTTTATAACAGAATCTTCTACTAAGTGGAGGTGTTCTTTTGTAAGAATCTGTACAACGGTTGATCGTAGGGAAATAC
>JAGDQP010017847.1:24490-37717 GCA_022664845.1 Lepisma saccharinum | reverse complement strand
AAAGCGTGCCTGAATTATGATTGATGTTTCATTGCTTCTATCGTGCGTGACAAGGAAGCGATTTACATTTTTTTAAAAAATCCTTTCGGCAGGCCTACAGGCTGAGGTAGATTTCGAGGTGTTTTTGATTAAATTTATTGGTGTAAATGTAGAATAAAAACCCTACGTAAATATACTTTTATCATTTTATTTTCTTTATAAAATTATAAATACGATAACTAATTACCGTGCAAAACGTTTTGCTATCAGAACTGAATGCAGTGATATTCCAATTGAAATTAACAGGCCCAATGAAACCCGCCACCCTATATACCCCTAACGAAATATGAGCGCTATCGAGAAACTAGTTATTGATTTATAGATTAATCATCAAGAGCTTTTCAACGTTACCCCACAAGACATGGTTTTAAACATTTCGAATTTCCATCCCCACAACCCCTGAATCGGTGTCACCGTAAACTTCTTAGGGAGTACTATAACTTATGCAAAGTTTCCCTATAAACTCCATAGGGGCTGATATATATATTTTCAAGATTTCCACCCCTTTCCCCGACCACCCCCTTGGGCTAATTTTGCTGATTAACGAACTTAGCCGAGCTATTAAGCCTAGAAACAACATAAAATTTGGTTCAAATATCTTCAAAATTATGGTCGCTAGCGTGTAAATATATATATGACATGATACCGATCTCATTAGGTAGATTTTTATTCGAAATCTACCTAAAAATAGCCCTCATTTATTGTTCTACAATTACAACCGAAGCTACACTCATTTCAAGAAAAGTCGGCAATGACTCAAAAAAGCCGCCGACTCCCAAAGGGTTACGCCCCATAGAAAAAACTGCCCACGAACCAAAATGTCTACCCTTGTGATTTACACTTGTTTAGAAATGTACTAAGAAAATCTGATGAGAACAGCCGTCAGACATGATTTTCCTACGTGTCTTATAGACAGGGACTGTATTACAGGAAGATATAGGTGATGAACACGTGTACGAAGTTAAAAGAGCGGAGTGTGGTGACACATAGCGGACGACGGATCAAATTTGGATAAACTGACCAATGTATGATGTGTAAGTTTCAGGATGGAATGGTGTAATGTGAAATGATGTGTAACCGGAAGGAGGGATGTTACGAGTTAATTATTGAAGGGTTAGCTCTGGTTTCATTTTTACGCTCAAACCGCTACCAACACGGAAAAATTGATCGAAATTGGTGTTGTGCGACTGGGTTTGTAAGGAAACGGTGCATCTAGGCTGTTGGCGGCACAAAAGTGTTCAAGGGTCCGCCTGTTTTCCCCACATAAAAGGCATCACAGAATTTTCAAGTTAATATGTAAATTACGTTAGAGGTGTGGCATGTACTCTTGTGATTTGAGGTGCTGGGTCCACAAGCAGCATGACAGTTACCATCAGAGAAGTTGCGAGGATGGTGCCTATATATAACACGCACAAATGTATATCTATTAGGCTGCTGTTCGCTTTACCGCTATGCTTATATTTCTTTACAACGGAATGGAATTCACTCGACGTATCAAAACAACAACTTTTAAAACACTTGCACACTAACTCCTCTATTCACTACACAAAAAATTACATTTTATTTATCACTAATCACTTCTCTTAGAAAAGTCTACATTCGAGATCTATTAACGAATTGTTTCACCTCCAAAATAGTCAACTATTTATCAAACAAAATAAATAAGGTTTCTCCACACAGCATAACACTAAACTTCTGTTCAAACACTAGTGTCGTGGAACACAGTATTAGGCACTTCAGGACTTGGTTTACGAATATATTCACACAACTTGGGTACTGCATCAACTTTCGTCAACTCAATGGCCCGAGACAAAGTAAATAAACTTTCACATTTTAACCACAATCACACATTAGATTATCTCCACTGCTTGACATCATTAAAACAACTTGGTATGCTTCAATAAATTTTTGTTTGTTTCCTATTTTCCGACTGAAACAAGCCAGCACAAATTAATTAATGAACAAGTCCACACATTAAACATAGGATCAAAATTAGAGAGCAAGGAAATATTTACAAACCGGCGATGGATGTCTGTTTACTGTATACGTAACATAAAACTCATCACAATACTCTCTTGTAGTAGTTTAGACATAAAACATCAATTGTCTGAGGCACCAGAGTACGAAAGCTTATAGCATATTCTACCAATTCCCAAAACTGGATTTTCCTAAACAATCAACATGAAACCCCAGGCGCCGACCATTCTGACTGAGGTATTTCTAGTTTTCCCCGCAAATGCCGGGATGGCACCTTCAACATAGGCCCTGGCCGACACCTTTCCGAATCGTTTCCCCTCCCCTATCCCGTCCTGAGTCTTAGATGCCTAAAGGCCATAAATAAAATTCAATCCAATCAACATGGAAGGTAATTGAGAACTTTCAGGATTCATCTTATCCTTTGAAACTTGTTCTGCTGAATAGCCACAAAAACAGTGCCCTGTAATATATTGACATGAACAGTATTGCCATCTCTCTATTTATGTATATGACTGTAATTTACGGGCACTGATTTGAACTGAGTTCCTCTTCTTCAAACAGCTATGAATCGATCGATACATGGGCTCCAGCTTTAAGTTTGCATTGTAATGAAGCAAGTCCTCCACCCTTTCGGAACAGAAACTAATTTTAATCGAAACTAATGAAAGTGTCAGCGCTAGGAACGTCTCCAATAGCTACAGAAAATAATAATCGCTTCAAGAGGTTTCGGAACTCAACTGATTCCATCGTCAGTGAGAATGAAACTAGAGATTTAAGAAACAAAGTAAATAGAAAAAAAGAAATATAGAAACACTTCTGTAGTGTAACACGAATCCAAGTTATAGTTGAACATAGTTACCAGGTGCAACAGACTAAAATGTTAATACAGTAGTGTCCATGGAGAAATGTTACTGAAATGGCAATGATAATACGCCGGAAGAAAAACTAAATCAGAAAGGGAAATATTGCTGTTTCTGAAATTTTTGAACTACGTAATATAGACAGGAAATCTGTACTAATGAAGCAAATCAGTCCATATTATTTTGACTAGTTACAGGTATGCAAGATGCTGGTACGGAATAATTAAATTATACGCACTCGAAAAATACTAGTAGGACGGGGACTAAATTAGTAATCTGTTTGGAAGGAGGCGCGGGGAGCAGTTCTGTTTATAAAAAAAAAACTTGTATAATTTAAAAATATATACAGGGTGTCCAGTTTCTCGACTTTCTTCTTAAGTTTTATTATTGCTTCTGAAAACGCAGCGTAGTATGCTGAGCTGCCCAGCCAGTGACACGTCTTAATGCCATGAATTGTACCAGATTCAGAAACTACTGAAGCAGTTAAAGGTGACAGTAAATGAGAGGCGATACATGAGATCAGCCTAAATACTTAAAGAATCAACCCGTGTTACGATTTTCTCCCCCTGAATTCATGGCTAGGAGACAGCTTATGGCGACAAAGGCAGCGTTGCTATATGTCTGTTTGTGTTTAAATCCAAAAGTTAAAAAATAGCTAAAACTGATATTTAAAATACGTTAAAAGACAGAAAAAGGCATTTTGTGCCCGTCTTCTGGCAATGTACTTAATTCTGTAAGTGTGTACTTATCTTTTAAGTGGCCATGTATATATTTTTTCCTCTGAACCTGAAGGAGATTATTTCAAGCTTCTTAGCGTATTCTACGCATTTTCAATTTTTTGTTCATCCTCACTGCACCGTTCCACGAAGTTATGTATCATAATTAACGTTGAAAGCAACAGCGATCCAGCAAAACTTAGAAATATCGCACAACTAAACAGAGCATTGTTTCACAAATTTAGTTATTTACACACATTAAAATATAGAAAAAGTGTCAAATAAAGCAGACATGACCAATATTCTGATACATTTTAGAGCTACTATAGCAAGGAATCGACATAGGCATGGGGCATTGTTGTATTGACAGAAACTTGTGCCATCCACCAATGCTACCCGGTACCACTTCAGTATTATCCTAAAAGCAATAATATTTATAAACTGCAGTCAGGCACGTATCCAGAATTTGATTTTGGGAGGGATCCATGGGCTTCCGGTGGGAAACATGTATCTGTGCATGAAATGTATATTAAATACAGATAATTACACCTAGTTACAATATTTTGCCTTGTAACTCTGAATTGGGTGGGTGGTCCTGACCAACCTCGAAATACGCCCCTGACTAGTCAAGCTGGTGATTTTTAAAAACATTTTCGTCGTTTTTATTTTCACGTAACACATGCAAATTAAAAATAATTCTAAAAAAACGCAGTCTGTTTGCTACTTTAATATGGCTTTTGAGTACAGTGACATTAAGAAATTATACTTGCAAATTTTTTATTCACATTCAAACACTACTGAACACATGATGTACAGAAAGTCCTCAAAGAATGATGAAGTGGAGCTTTAATAAAGCCAAAACCAATTGTTGTAACTGCGATTATCAGGCTATAATTTCTGGCACATTGTTTTCAGTTTACCTGCATTCGAAACTGAACAACGAAAACCTGTGCCCATTACTTTCATCACTAATAGTTTGATTGAAAAATGAAAATTAGTTTGATTCTTTCTGTGTGGAATTTGGTGTACTTCGAAGTTTCAATATTAGGTGGTATCGTAAAAAGCCATATATTTTACATTACGCTCCTTCAGAGGCAAACATTTCGTGCTTTTCCAGAAGACATTTAGGACCATACAACGTATTTGCAAACCCTTTATCGGAATATACAAACGAATTCATGACTTGAAACGGTATTGAAGAAAATAGTTCTGAGACAAACAAAACCTGTTTCCGAATTCCAATCAGTGTTTGAGTACGGACAACATTAGGGAACTATTACGATCACAATAGATATAACATGTTCCATTTCTGGTTGGAATTTTGGAGACCTGGTCTAACAATGTTAACTTATTTAATTTGAATTCAGATACGACCTTTTGGCAATGTTAATTTATATTTACAATGAACAGCTAGCTATATGCACTGCATTCAGAAGATTCTGGGTTCTAATCTATAAATCGGCCATCCTAATCGATATTTCCTGTCGCACCAAGCTGCCACGAGACGAGGTACCGAGGTTGCACGGTGTAGTATTGTAGAAAGCAACTCATGAAAAACTTCCCCCATCAGTTGCGGTAAACCAAACATCGACATCACCACCACAAAGATTCCAACAATAAATTTTCTCTGGCGTTGCTTCTTTCTTGAAGCAGATGGAAGAAGCGAAAGGTGGTCATATCTTTGTCCAAAGAGAAAAAGGAAGGAAGAAGAAAAGGGGAAAGGAAGGCAAGAAGAGCAAAGAAAGAAGTGGCAAAGTTTGGGTCGAAAACCAGAGATTTCTTTCACATGTTCGTGGTTTCGAAGAAAACATATGGTGACCTAAGGCTTCCTTGTTTTCGACCAATGAATGTCAATCCGGTCGGCTCGAGTCGAGTTGCCGCTTGAGCTCGACTCACTGTAATCAAGTCGTAGCGTGAGTCTCTTTAAGCAGCAACTCGGCTCGAGTCGACCCCATTCCGAACACCAAGTCGACTTGACTCGAGCAGGTAAAAAGAACCGACTCGACTCAACTCGAACCATAGTGAGCACCGACTCGACTCGAGCGGATAGAGCGCCGACTCGACTCAACTCGAACCATAGTGAGCACCGACTCGACTCGGCTCGGCTCGAGCAGTTTTGAGTACTGACTCGAATTGACTCAACTCAACTCACATAGTGAGCGCCGACTCGACTTGAGCAATTCTTAGTACCGACTCGAGCCATTTTTAGTACCGACTCGACTCAACTGAGCAGCTACTGAGCGCCGACTCGACTCGAATCGAGCACACAGTGAGCGCCGACTCGACTCGAGTAGTTGTGACCACCGACTCGACTCGAGCAGTTGCGACTACTGACTCGACTCGACTCGAGTCGAGCGAGTCGTTGACATCCCTATCAGGCTGATGCAACTAAAATGTGGACTTCAAAGAGCGGTGGTATAAACTACTCAACACACAATGGAAACATCTAAGAAAGTTACGTTACACGTCGTTCGTGAACTGGTATGCATACTATATTCCCTAAACTGTCAATAGGTGTAACGAATGCGTGGTGAGTTTCGTTTATGAATTCAAACTTTGATGTTGTACAGAACTAACAGCTAGCAGCATCAATGATACTAATAGCACACGCAGCCCATTGCTGGTTTAAGAAATACTCAGAAATAGTCTTGATATTTGAAGTTCGCTCGTTAATAAACGTTAAGACTTTTTTCCCCTTGTACTGCATTGTCACGTAAGACGAAAAGTCTGCAACTGTTTGATCTATAAAAGACTGACGGCACAATAATTTGAAAGAGAGAAGTTTTCGAAACGGTGTCCACAACAAAGGCAAAGCCTCAATATGAGAAGTGTTTGCACCTTGAAAATTATATTAAAAAAAAAAAAAAAAACGTAAAATAGTAATTCTCTTTAAAATTCAAAATGGAAAGAAATTTTAAAAATATCCAACGTAACATCCCTCTTTCATTTATTTTTTTAAGCTCTTTATTTATTCCTGCTGCACCGTAAGATACTGACCGCGTGTGAATCTGAATTTAATATAATTTGTAAGGCCTTTAGGCATCTTAGGCTCAGGCCGACTGACCGCGTGTGAACGGTGAAAGATTTATTATCACTTCATTCACTTACAGTCTTGTCCAAATTACCAAGAAAAAGATCCCTTTTGGCAGGCCTACAGGCTGAGGTAGACCTCGTAATTGTTTTTGGTTTTTATTATTATTATTTTCAAAAATTCAAATCTCGCCTTATATGAGCGCTATCTAGAAACTAGTTACTGATCATCAAGAGCTTTCCACGATACCCCACAAGACGTGGTTTTAAAAATTTCGAATTTCCACCCCCACAACACCTGAATCGTTGGGGTCACCGTAAACTTCATAGGAAGTACTATATTTTATGCAGACAAAGTTTCCCTCTAAACTCCATAGGGGCTGATATATATATTTTTTCCAAAATTTCAACCCACTCCTCCGACCAACCCCCTTGGGCTGATTTTGCTCATTAACGAACTTAGCCGAGCTATTAAGCCTAGAAATAACAGATTAAAATTTGGTTCAAATATCTTCAAAATTATAGCCGCTAGCGTGTTTATATATTATATATATATATCGTACCGATCTCAAGAGGTAGATTTTTCTTGGAAATCTACCTAAAATTCTACCATAGTCGCGTCCACTGGAGTGGATGAACGCTTAAATCACAAAGAAAATAGATTTTCTAGCGGTGAAAAAATCTCCAAAACAGATGTTTCTGAACATGATTATATTAAGTATTTGCTAGAAGTAGTGCGCGTGTTGACTTCTCTAGTTCGGTATCGCAGTTGAAGATATTGTGTATTTTGGCCTCTGCTCCGAGCTCTTACATTTATCACTTTGAAAATTTTTTAACAGCTGAAGAAAGAAAATTCCATTCTTGTTCTTTGTGAAACTAATTCTAAGTGGTATTTAACAAACATTCTTTCATATCTGGATCAACGAATTCATCCATCTTGTAATGAAAGATCACCGATATTCATTACACTGAATGTTACAGACAAAAGCAGTATTAACGAGTTTAATAATAGTAAGAATTATTATTATTCGTTGCGATTGTACGGGAAAGTGATAAATGTATAGAATATAAAAATTTACAGAAACAAATTACTTGCAAGCATAAACGGACGAATTAGATGATCTACCCAGTTGAAATATGCTTTCTCACGCTTTATACAAGACAATTAATATTCAAAAGGAAAAATGCATGTCGCTACGTCGAAATCAAAATTAAGTAAGAATTCTTAACATGAGAGGCATCAAAGTAGAGCTTAAACAAACAAGATACTAGCGTAAACAGAAAATAAAAACTATTTCACAAAATAGTAATACCACTTGCGAAGCACAACATGGAATTACAAACTTGCAATTCGATAAACACAGTTTCAAAATTCTACTACAAACATTGCATGCTCACCTTCTTCTTAATTTTGAACATTCCATTGCAGCCCAACACGAAGCTCTATGGTTCCAAAGAGGTTTAATATCACATACGAAACACTTCCAGTCTTCATCTTCGATTTCCGAAAGAACAGATCTCTTTAAGTTTCTCTTAACACATGCCTAGAACGAAAATAAACTCCTTACAGCAATATATTTCGCACAGTAAGATAACAATCCCTAATGTTTACAAAAAGATTATTGTAAAATTTCGCCGGAGGGATAGTATTTTTTAAGGAACTTTCTTCGCTGAGAAATAACTTCCGGGAAAAGGGGTGAGGAAGGCAGAGGTCACGGCCTATTATAAAGAATCGAGGCCTTGCCAAATGGCACTGAGGAAATCCTAGTAAACCTGTCTGCATGATAGAAGTAAGTAAGTTAGAAATCTATGCCACCTCTCCAAAATCTCACAGATTAAGTAGCAACTTTCGCTACTAAACCACGACGGCTGAGTCGCAAGACAGAGATCTGATATAATTTCTTATCAATATTTTCTATTTTGCTTCATGCTCTGATGAACATATAAAACATTATAGAAAAGCACAGTTACAGTATCCGTACTACATCCATTGCCGCATGTTTACCGTACGTGACATGTAACATGTACGTACTGTAAATACCTTTAGTGGAATAACGTCGGATATAATATTTTAACTTTTTTTTTTTTTCAAAAGACACAACACATTTTTCTCCGAAACCCAAGGAAAACGAACTCCAGAGCTTATCCCATATTACTAGCAAAGGCTCAGGAAACAGGTCTTTAAAAAATAGTATCAAAAGTGCTCTGAAGTTTGTTTCCTGTTCCAGCCTTAAATTACAACCATTCCGTGTTTCTCATTCGAAAACTAGACTCCACAGTACGTTTACTCTCACATTTGAGACTTCTCAATGCTAAGATACATAATTCGCTCAATGCCGACGGTTATTCAAAAAAAAAAAAAAAAACTTTATTTTATTTTTATATGGGCCAGTTTAGTAATTTTGGACTTCGCCCCGCCACGATTTACCTTTAGCTGTTAAGTGTTAAAATCCACACCCATGCCGGGACTCGAACCCGGGACCGTTGAGTCGATAGCCTACCGCCGCAGACCGCTCGACCACCCGGCCGGCCGGACGGTTATTCAAATACTGACTAATTCTTTCTAATATGTCAGGTAATAATCTTTTAACAAAATCTAGCGTGTCCTCCAGCTTCTATCAAATTTCGCTCGCAGAAGCATCCCAAGACAAAAAATCCTTTTCTGCAGGATCTCTCGAAACCCTTAAGAATTTGGTCTTGCCAATGGGACTGAAAACCAGTCCATCGGTACTGTCCTCGTTGATACAACTCATTACCGACGGCATACCCCCCAAATATTTGTCCAGCTATGCCAATGATTAACAATTCACACAGAAACATATACTCAGAGCCTTGTTGTCAATCGTAAACTATTCGAACCCCTACGTGCAAACATTCGCCTCAAACCATCCAAAGCATCATTTTTAATTTCAAAATTAGAGATTCTTGGATAAGTCGTTTCCGGAAACACAGTAGAAATGTCACCGAAATGGATATCAGCAATAGTATACTTCCCACAACTAAAAACAAAACGTTAATTGTTCATTGGAATCGGAAATTCCTACGAAAAAATCTGCCTGATTTCGGAATCCTGGCAAAACTCCTGAATAACTTATTACGTAAATCTGAAGTTTTCAAATGGACAGATGAGGACCAAGAGTCCTTTGACGCCATCAAAAAATTGGTAACCACTGTACCCGTTTGCAGCCTTTTTCGATCAACAAAACTTTGCATGTATGGATAGACGCATCGACACTGGGCTACGGCGGCTGTCTTCTACAGGAAGGCCCCGATAAACAGTTACACCAGTCACCTACTGCTCCCATGCCCTGACAGACACAGAAACTCACTACGACATTTTGTCTTTGGAAATGTCCGCTGCCTACTATATCATCAAAACCTTGTATCCGTTCTCTATGGAAAGCCATTCTATTTATATTCCGATAACCAAGTTCCTTGTCATATAAAAAAAAAATCTCAATGGGAAATTGGCTAGGTTAGCCATCTTTTTTGGAAATTATGACTGACGTAACTCATATACCTACACGCAAGAATTCGTTGTCCAGGGAATTCCTCTCAGCAATTTCCCGACTATTTCTATAGTTTTCCCGACTTATCATAAAACTTTTCCCTCTTCATGTATGTAATGAAGTAATCTAATCACGCAACTTCTTCATTTCTTTTTCTATGGTATCGACTTCTTCTGACAAGATAAACAATTTTCTGTTTCTTTACTTCAAGTTCCATTCATGTTTCTACTGTGCTCTTCTTTTTTCATCGGCTCTGTGGTCCTTTTTTGACATCACTTTCCTGCGATATTCTTCGGCTTCCTTAAATCGTGCGTATGCATTTCTCATTGACAGATGTTTTAGAATACATAGGGCCTGTATGCCATCAGTTTCATTTACAGCATCATAAACTACACGCTGCGCCACTGAAGAATCCTCTTTCAAATTTTCAACTACCATTTCCTTGTTTACGGAAAATCCTCTTTCTAAGGCTGCATTACATGGGAAAGAATTAGGCACATCTTTACTATCTTACACAGATCTTTGATAATAATACGCTCATCCAAAAGTCATCAAGTCTGTTTTCACATCTTTTGTACGACTCCATTTTCTTCCGCAAATGTGTCTGACCTACTAGTCTTGTATCTCAATCTGTCTTTTCTACATCGGACGCTGAGACAATATTACCTTGCACTAAAAATTCGAACGTTGCGCCCTTTTGTTCAACAGTTTCTTCACGTGAATGAGCAACAGTTAAAGGATTAAGAAATGTCACTGTGGGGATACTTTAACGGGGACCTCTGTTGCAGCTTGAAGACTAAATGATGATAGCATCCACGAACTTGTTTACGAAAACACAACATTTCCTTTTCACCAACAGTTCCTGTGCTGACCTAATTGCATAGCATAGGTCAATTTCCTTGATATGTATTAAATTAACATAGATGTTTTCATTTTGCTCCATAACATCAATTCCATGGATACTCTTCCTCTTCGTCGTTTCTTTTTTAACGAAGCGTTCATCAACATTTTTAATAATTGAGTCCACCATGTAAAAATGGAGTCATAACGGTGTCAGACTGATAGTCAGGAAAGGCTCACAGTCCTCAGCAAGGGATTGAAAAAACGCTAATTTTGCAAGAAGCAACTTATCGTTCAAACTTGCAGCTACTACTATGAAACTGTTACAGTTGGGTTCTTTGTACTCTTTAATAGTCTCAACATACTTTCTCACATCCGATAATATTTCTTTGCTTCGCTTTGCAACCTTAGCATTTTCTATCCACCGAATATGGCAAAATGGGAAGAGGAAACAATGGCGAACCTGTTATTTCACAATACTGGGCACGCCTTGCTGGTAAAATTTCGAACAAGTTATACAAGGGTTTGAGAAGAAAAAATCCCATCCAGTATTTTGTATGCCAATCTTAAAAACCGTAAACAACGTGATGACCACACGAGCCAAGTTCAAGAAGTCGTGGAGCATCTGTACCAAGGGAAGCACAACGTTCCTCTTTAATAAGCCTTAAAAGTGTCCAGTTTACGTTTGGCAGAAGGTTAAATAGCTCAAGCAACTGAAACACATTCTCAAAAACATGTAGAAGGTCTGTAGCTCCACTATGAACCATAAAATAATTCAAATACCGTGTTCTGACTGTTGTTGCTGTCGTCCCAGAAGCGTACACTCACATCCATTTGAGTTCTTTGTGCAACACGACTTTAACTTTCATCACATAAAACGACATAGTGTTCGCATTCTGATGTTGAAAGTATGGACACAATCCATACACGATGTTATATGACACTCTGTCCTGTGTAATTTCATGTCTCTAGCAATTGCACTGTCTGGAAACACTGGTGGAAAGAACAACACTATTTTCAGCACTGCGTAAAGAGTTGTGATTCATCACCGTGTTTATACACCACAAAATCACTGCTTCTGTGACACTATCCTTCAATTTGTCGAGGGTCGAAATACTAGTAGGAAAGCATGTCTCGCTTGATGGACATGGTAAACGAACGCTAACCTAATTTAGCCATAACCTAACGTAAACTACTGTACGGAAACTTAACACGAACGTCTCCTCTGTCAATATGTTTGTTATGTGTTTTATAGTCAAGAAAAGCTGACAAGTAACGAAATTTGTGCCAAAAGTATACACTCAAGCAGAAAGAAGCAAAGTTAAATAGCCGTAATATTATTTAACGAATCTACCCCTTGTACTCAAAGAGATCTAAAACCTTGCCGACAGTAATATTTATTGTGGCCTAAATAACGTAACGCTTTGCAAAAGCGATCAGGACTATGTACGTATACAGCACACTCTAAAGGTACTAACGAAACTTGTGTATTCTATAGTATAGATGTAATCAGAATGGGAATAGGCCTACATACAATATTAAATATCTACTGCAACTTGGGGTACATCTGAGAGAAGTTAAGCCAGCATTCTGCCTTTGTTTGATTATAACATAAAAGTGACTCGAACATTACTTACATTGTATGGGGTGTGTGGAATGCACAACCTAATCAAGAAATATATGAATATAAAGCTAAATACTAGAAAAAACGCTGTTCTAGTGAACGAGCATAGAAGCGACTGCCAATAGTTGTTTACTGACACCTCATAATTACTTCGTAATACTCAAAACTTACATACTTCATAGCAATGTAAGAAATTACAATCACGTGATTTGCAGTTACCGTTACCTGTAAATGCTAAACAATCCAACGAGTTTAAACACTTTTCCAGAAGATTTACGGTAAAATTTTATAGTACCACCACTTATATAGACGAAAACATCACTTCACATTCACTTCAAAAGTAGGCCTACCACTCTTTCTTCTACTCTGTTCTTCAGATCAGGAGAGTACACTTCAGTTCACATAAGCTAAGTCTTTCTCAACATATTCTGAGGTACTTGCAAATTTCAGTTTTCACATCACTTTTGTACATAAAAAAAATGTCAAGTCACTTTTATTTCAGGTTTCACATCACGTTTATATATATACGGATGTGTAGCTCGGATGGGGAAAAAACGAAGATTATATTATATCCTGGTTGGAGGACCGGATGGAAAGAGGCCATTGGGAAGACCGAGACGTCGTTGGGAGGA
>JAGDQP010017847.1:0-19490 GCA_022664845.1 Lepisma saccharinum | reverse complement strand
ATTGGCTTTGGTGGTCTAAGAATAACTGGCATTGAAATGACTAAGTTGTACAGGCTGTAGTTTATTATTATTACTATAGCCAGAAGATTGATGGTGTTTTATTTTCATTTCCAACTGTGAATTTTATGCTAGGATATACAGCATGTTAATTCGGAACAAGAAGTACCATTCTGAATAACACAGCAAACAGCCGCGACGTTAAAAAATGATTATGCCACCTGATGCTCGCTAATTACAAGAAATTGTTTTGAATTGACATATCAGATATCAACAACTCAATTACAATAGATTTGGCAGTAACAACCACGTGTCACTACACAAAACCAATTCTGGCCTTTAGAGATAAGACGAAATTTTAAAATTAGTTTCAATATGTACTGGCTCAAACACTTTACTATCTGAAGACACTAAGTACAGAAAGGGTTTGGGATGGTTAGCCCATTGTTCCCTGTTCTGGCAAATATCACAATGGATCATCTGGAATCTTCTTTATTAACATCTCCAGAACTATGATATGTAAAGTATATGCGTTATATTGACGACATTGTAATTGCAACACTGACTAGTTTCTTTCAAAAGGCCACAATTCTTTTCATCAAAGAATAAAATTCACACACGAGATAGAGGAGTCTGGCAAGTTGAGTTTCCTGGACCTTCTCTACAGGAAAGAACCGATTCCAAACTCTTGTATATAAAGGTTTGCATGCAACAATTCAACAAAATTTACTACCTTCATTACCTGGGCAGCACGTCCAGACTCCCTCATATTGCATCCACCGACCCGATGCCGAAAAAGGCTTACCACGTGTTGACAACGTACTATAAGTCGTATACAATTTCCCTTCTGTTGCCATGATAAATACCTTTCGCCTTCCACCTTCTTTTACAAACTCGTTTGTCTGTGTAACATATACCCTTCATCGTTTCTAAATCTCTTTATTCAGACGAGGAATAACTTAAATGGGGTGTTGTAGAGCAAGAATAATGCATAACACTTTCATCCACCACCAGAACTCATTTTTTCGACAAATGTAACATGACACCTTTATCCTCTAACCGCTTCAACTATGGAATACAAAACTTCAATAACCAATAATTAATATAAGAGAAAATTCTAATATAAATGGCTGTGTATATTCGCCAAGCGTGAAGTATTACAGGAACTACTTTTTTGATGGAGAAACATTGTATGATTCAATCAAACAGCATTCTGTACTCTTTCGATGAGTTCTGGTTCCTCGTCAGAGCCCTGCTGAAAAATTTTCACTACTCGTCTCCCATCTTAGTACCCCTATAGCTACAGTTTTAACCCCTATAGCTGAGTAATTTCTTTGCAGTCGCCATGTTAACTATACGGAAGTGATGTAATGCCTTTACTAGTCCAACCCACGTGATGGCATATACACAGCATAGCATAAGCGTCAGGATTCTTCTAAAGGAATACTTGCAGGAAAAAGAGGAGTCAATTCTAACACGAATAGAAAAGGAAAAAACAAGGGAACATCTAATCAGTAATATGAATATAACAACGAAGTCGAACCTTACTTAGGCACAAATATAAAAGGAAACAAAAAAATATTTTCCACTAGTTCACAATATTAAACTTACTTTACAAAACACAGAGTTACATTTGGAGCAGCAGTACAGCGTTCCACCTTGGGCACACCATCGACAATATTTATCAGTTCCATCTTCATCAACAGAAAATTCTCCATCAGCATAAAATGAGACACAGCTCTGTAACAAATATAAAGAATAACAATGTAAAGTCCACTTTAATTAAACGTTGTAAATCATATTGCAAAATCAGATCTAAAAACTGGATAGATTTTATTGCACAAAATTTATACTTTACGATTAAGTTTCTTTTCGTAATTATAAAACAGTGTCATTACTCAAAAATTGTATAGTACTTTGAAAGTAAATTTCCCAATAAAAAAAATAGTATAGTAATAGAAAACGAACTATATTTCCGTTCTTATAAGTTAATGTACTTTCCAGTACTGTCACCCCGTGAACTGTTATGAACAAAATACTGTCATCAGTTTTCAACCACCATTATTTAATCACTTTAAAACAGTGGTTCCTAAAGTAAGCATCAGCGGCTAGATAGTAATCTATTTCGAATATAAAGAACTCAATGCAGAGAAAGATGTTTCTTTTACCTTTTATACAATAATGAAACATTAACACACCCGTTACAATTGTTTCGTATATCCTTATCCAAAATATTTTTTTTTCTTCACTTACAAAAAAAAATTGTTTCCCTTGAATGGTGGAATTGTTTTGAAGTAATTGGGATGATTACATCCTCAATTTCATCTACATATACAAAGGGGTTGAGGAGGACGAGTTGAGCTAAGCTCATGAAGCTTACAAAAGATAAGCTTACATAGTCCCCTTGTGAAACCACGCATTTCTCCCATGATGCACTACTTCTGTAAGCCCTTGGTTATAGAAATCTTGATTTTGACTTGAAAATCGCTGCCCAGATTTTAGATAATCTGTCACGATAGCACTTTCTCAATCCGAAATCCTAAAAGCATCACCTTTCTTTGATGAAAATTACATCTTTGTCTTCTTCAAGGAGGTTGACAAGCACTCCATCTGTATGGTTTTCGTTTCAAGATCATAGTAGTCCAGTCAAAATTCATGCGTCGTAACCAGTCTTTAAGAACTGAATCATTGTTCTCCTGACATATCGCCAACATAGTGCGTGAACACTCAACTCAACGCTCGTAAAGGAAAACAGTACAAAAACTACTTCGGGGAAAAGGGAAGAGTGACGCAAGAATTATCCTCACAAAAGAAGTTATATCCATTTTGCGAGTGACTTTCTTTGTGTTACAATGGCGGAAGTGTTTCCTTTGTAATACAATTAATAAAATTAACTTAGTATCCTCCCTTCCGCCATAGTAACATAAGAAAGTCACTAGCAAAATGGATATAACTTCGTTTGTGAGTATAATTCTTGCGTCACTCTTCTCTTTACCCCGAAGGGTTTTTTTGTATTATCACTTATTTTGTAAGGCTGCCTATTTAAAAAAGTGCATAAAAAATCTGAACACAATGACGCACACTGTTACCATTTGGTTGAAATAGAGTAAAAACTAAACACAGTCTTCATACAAAAGGTCGATTCTGGACCATGGTAGGCTCCGTAACTCGATAATGGCAACTTCTATAAAAAAAAATTAAAAAAATAAGCATTTTTTACCCAACAAAAAGTTTATACAAAACAACTTACCCGATCAAATGAATGACAATAATTAAACATTAAATAACATATCAAGAACTACTTTCTTACTAAATCCAATATTCACAGGCAAAATATATGAACAACTATCTTAATAACATTACATACTCCCTACGGATGCGGCATTCTTAAGCAAAATAAAAGTCTGAATCATATAGTGGAAGTTGCACACTCATAATAAAATACACATCACCCCTTCCTTCCTGTGGGCTAACCTAAATATTTAACCTATTACCCGCCTTCCGGTTCTGGGCAGATTCTAACGAAAGATCTATATACTTCAAAATAGTCGCCACTTCCAGTCCTGACCAACACGGACATTTAACATCAAAAGTAGTTACCTTCACTTTGCCCGGGCGCGCTTTCTGGATATTTGTTTGGTGCGGGGCCTGTGTACCCTGGTGCTTAATCCAATTTCTACCCAAATAATGATATCCAGTAAAAAAAGTTAAATCAAAGGACGAAAGTAGCTATTATAAGGTAGAAGTCCAGTCTTGTGGCCCTGCGGGCCATTGGCATTTACTATTGTTGGTTACCCCTACGGATCCCGCAATTGATCCCCAAAACCCCCTTGTACCAACCATTTGGGGCTAAAGAAAAAAGATACACACTTTTCGATCATTTTTGAAAATTCTATGACTGTGCTAAAATAAAACCATAACCTTTGAACCCCTTCACCGATTTTGACGTATGATACACCGTTTGAAAGATACCGAAGCGAAGATTACGCAAGTTCCGGCCGCCTATGTGGTCTGGGCTCAGTGCTCTCATCAGAAATGTGAAATTTTGATTTTTTTCGAACCGCCCTAGGGGGTACTGACTTTTTTTCTCTCTCTCTCTCTCTCTCTCTCTTAGTAAAATCGGGCTTATAGTTCGCTAGATCTGTAATTAACTGTATATATGTGAGTGCCGCTAACAGACTTGTTTGTGGGCGTCACTCAAAGAACTACCGTTCTACATGATAACATCTAATCCTTTCGTGCTGCAAGATTCACAGAAAGGTTTCTCAATAAAAATCTCCGCATGTAGAAGAGTACCTTAACTTCAATACCAACAGTAAGTTCAACAGAAGCGAGAGGAATGTTCCATATACAAAGAAAATTGGCCGTTCAGTGGTAGTGTAATGGTCAGAACACCTAACTGAAAACTATGATCCGACTTCGAGTTCCAGTTACAACGGTCAATTTCTCTGTGAACTTACTAACAATTACTATTCACAAGGACTTCGGGTAAAGGAAATAACATCTAATTACTCAATTCTTTGTTTCCTCTGAAATACAGTCAGCAAACGCGGAACCCACAGATAAACATTTTGGACAGGTACGGATGTTCACGAAGTATGGTCGAAATTAAACCATAACTTACGCCAACCTCAGCCTTTAAAGCAAAGACCCTGGACTTTTTCAATCGTGTCACCATCAAAGACTACGCAGGGTCTTCCTTCCCTCGACCACGTCCTTAAAAACTTATGCGTCTCCACTACTATGGGATACATAGCATAGAAAGCTTCCATTTCAACATAAATCTGTGCGGCAGTTTTACTTCCCATATTTAATCACACTCCGGTATTTAAGTTTCACTGGGAAGTCACTTTACATCATTCTGGACATCCTCTCTCTCTACATCAAACAGATCTATAAAACAATATCCATGTACCGCGCGCAGTTTTATACATCTAGATCGTCCTTCGTATTCAGGGGAAAGTAATATTAATACGTCCTCCTATATTAAGCCAAAGAAAAACCGCAATATGGAAGTAAGAAGTTTTCAGAATACATCAAAATCTGTTATTGACGAGGCAACAACACGATATTCAGAAGATAAAAATTCCTTTGTACAGACCCTCTAAAAATCTGACTTACTGTTGGGCTACAATAAACGAATGCAATGCGACAAAAGTGATTTTCCTCAATTGTCCCCAAATTTTCCATACTTTCCCCCAGTTAAATATTTTACCTTGCAAAGAAGTACTTGAAGAGCTGGATGGGCATATACATCTCTTCCGTTAAGAACATCGGACACCACGACCTGGCTGCATGTTGTGCAAGCGATACGTTCTTGCAAAATCTTCTCTACATCTGCAAATGAAATAAATATTTAGCATTTATTCTAACATTAAGTATCGTAACAGTACTAAGGTCTCCACTGTTTCTCATATTTTCCTATATATTTTACGCATTTGAAATAGTTTCTACTTACATTACGAATAATAATGAACAAAACAAGTTCTTAATGATAATATATAATCATAATATTTAGTTTTTCTCATTTCGGAAACCCATCGAGGAGTACAGATAACCTCATACTTCAAGATAAATAATTGTTAACAGCTATTACATTTAATTAATGTGACATTTTTTTTTATTTCAGGTATATGCCCAACTTCAGAGTTGTAGTTTGTTTTATTTCATGCATTCATTAACACACAACACAGCATAATCTAATTTGAATTCGAATAGGGAAGGAGTAAAATCACTAAATCTTTGGATTATTAGTTGAAATGTTACACTAATCCACTTTTGAAAATTCTATTGAACTAAGAACTTACAAATTAAGTTCTAAGAAATAATACATGAAACTTTTCACACAGAACAAATTCTCTTTCAAGTACAAATATGAACAATTTTACTAGTAAGCTTTCATTTCTTTGCAGTAGCATCGGAAATTTAAAATTAATTTCATTAGCAACTAGTCCTTTTTCTAATTTCCTCAGAAAACAGAATCGAAAGGGGTTTAAACCCAACTGGTGCCTTAGCGCATACGGAAATGGGTCCACAGCATGTTGTGTTGAGTTTCATATGAAAACTCACAGCTTTATGTTACTGCTTAGCAAAATAGTTAACTCTCTCGGAAACAGTTAACCCGGGTTCAATTTCCGGTGGGAGCTGAAGGATGTTTTGAGCTGATCGTAATGGCAACTGCATATCTACTGGAATAAACGGAAACCATGAAAATTAATAATAGAAGTCGTTGCGCTGATTTCGCAACACCCCACCGGACGACAGCCATTACGTAGGAAGATTTTAAATATCATTATTCATGATACTTCTTTTCATTTTACAACCCTGATTTCTCGCTCTATTTTTTTTGTAAAATTTATTGCATTCACATTGGTGGACTGTACAGGCATCTATTGCGTCCACCACGACCTATTCAAGAGAATAAAGCCTTTTAGGTACCATCTCGGCATTCGCTTGGTGGGATTACTATTTCCGCCATGAATAAAGTTCATGATGTATCAAAGGAGAGGAGGGTTGACAAAGTACGTGTTTTTTCTAAAATTATGTCAAATTCAACTCATATAATAAATTTACCTCGTTGTTTCACACTTATTTTATACATTCTTCTTCAGCTTTTAATTTTGTGTAAGCATAGCTTTGTGTGCATAAACTAGCAAATGCACAAAGCTTACTTTACGTGAATTTCCTAGAAATAAATGTCTTTAATTTTTCGACGAGCACTTTACATATATAACACAAAACGAAAACACTCATGTTCTCTATGGCATTTATAAATTTTAAGCTAAAATTGGACGATTGCACTGGACGACTGACATACTGTTGTCATCAGTATGCAATGTTGTCGGCAGCTAGTCCGCTTACATATTTTTACTTATTTATTTACACCAATAACGGAACACTTTAGGAAAGGCATACATATCGTAACTCAATCACCTAGTCTGAATGCCAAAGAAAATTCATGTTGGGAAATTAAAGTCAAAAAGAAAAATGTTTTATCTCCACTATCAACCATTGAATGTGCAGTTTTGATTGTGGTATTTTTTACTAGCCACTAGTGAGTTGCAAACGCTCACTTTAACACATGAGGAATCATGAGTAAACGCGATTTAAAAAAGGGTGCGTATATCTCTTCGTGATGTAGCTAAGAAGAACATTACAGCTCTTATCTTGCGAACTATCAATGACCTCTCTCTTTTGAAATTTAAAAATCCAAGCTTTCGGATTCCCTTCGAGCTGAATCTCAAAAAACAACAAGGTTTACAAATAAATAAGGCTAAATCCGTAAATGGATATGTTGGGTTGACTAAAAACCCAGTAATTAAGTGAGATTTCCTTTTGTAGGTGTACTGGGACTAATCTACCTTTGAACGTAACTAGACTCAATAATCTCACACATTATACTATTTTACTCCAGTAACAAGGAGACCGTCAACATTGTCATGCCGAAACCTACCCTCAAATTTTTCATACACCAAAATTTGAGGTGGCAAATTCGAAGTGCAAATGGGCCAAAAAAAAAAAGTCAAAAACCGGAAAATTTTCCTGCCATAATATGAAACAGGTTTGCAACACTGGGACAGAGAAACGACCGCGCTCACTACGTGGAGAATGCAGAAACGAGTCGAGAGGAAAATGTCTGGGACGAGAAATGTACTCTGCAATGGTCCTAATTTTGTATTCTCTACTTTTTGCGCTTAATTCTTGAAATGTACTTTTTTGTTACTTTTCTTTAATAAAATCACATCAAGAATTTTCTGACTGACTTAACCGCTTGTCATTTCTAACTCCAAATTCAAGGAGTATGGATAAAAAAAAAAAAGAGAGAGAGAGAGAAAGTATTATCTTCCATGTAGCGGTGGTGAGAAAAGAAAATGTAGCCAAATTTACTGTTGCAGCAATATGCATATGAACTGATGCAAATAGTTCTAGATTGCAGGGACGGTTCCTGGGTTAGGGTTGGGAATTTATATCCTTGGAACTACTAGGACTTGAAAGGTGATTGAGGCGTCGTTGGAAAGATCTCGGCAAGACGAGTTCAAACCCGTATCGTTGACACAGATAGAAGGGACGAATCACGAGTTTCGGGGTGGGGGGATGATTTTCAACTATGGAACTACTAGGCTAAGAAGGTGTTTGAGGTGTCGTTGGAAAGGTCTCGGCAACACGAGTTCAAACCCGTATCATTCATTGGGATTGCAGTGGCTATTCCAGAGGTAGGGGGTCCCAGAGATAGAGGGGACAATTTAAATCTTTGTAGATACTAACGCTAAGAAGGTAATTGAGATATCGTTGGAAAGGTCTCGGTAAAACGAGTTCAAACCCGTATCATTCATCCTGATTACAGGGTCAGATTCCGAGTTTCGGTGTTGGGGGCATTTTCAAACTTTGGAACTACTAGGATAGTTGATGTATCGTTGAAAAGGTCTCAGTGCAATATTTCGAACGCAACACTGATCATATAAATAGGATGCTCGCTGCTTAATGCTGGCGGTAGCTTATGTGCACAGTCGCTTGATTGAACTACCCCTCACTTGTTTCTATTATTTTTAATGAGGTACCTCCGAAAGATCACAAATAATGTTACGTGTCTGTGTGTCTGTTCTTATCAGCGTTCCAACCAATAAGTTCCCATTACATTTGGCAGGAAGGTACGAATTAGGCTATTTGAGGTCAAAAGTAAAGACTATGGTACATTTTGCCGTTGGTGTCCTTCAGCAGTGATAATGTAGTGGGATTGCATTATCTATAGAATGTGGAACTAAGTAAACGTTCTGCGGCTTGCACAGCAAGTGTTCGAAAAAGAGGCTGGGAACTTGTGTAACATGTAATACTGCAGACACAACAGGCTACACGTACGTAAGTTAATCTAAAATTGTACTTTTATATTGCATTATTACAGTTGGGAATAAAGAACTTCAAATTATAGACCATCATTTTAGAACTGCTATTTGAAGTATTAGTTTTAAGGGCTGATTTTCATTCAATCTTGCGTTGCTTGCTTTGTTTGCGATTTGGCTGAGTAGCCAATTGAAACACGTGTGTTGTTGCGTGTTTTCTTGTAAGGTACATGTAACACGTGTTTTAAATGGCTACTCAGCCAAATCGCCAGCAACGCAAGCATGAATAAAGATTAGCCCTAACACCTATTTGTACATAACAGCTACTGTTATAAGTGTTGCGCAAAATAACACTAATGCCCATCCCTACTCCACCCGGCACTCGGCCAGTGTAGCCAACTAGATTTATATTATGGCAGAAATATTTTCCGGTTTTTGGTAATTTTTTTGGCCCACTTGCACTTTGAATTGGCACCTAAAATATTGTGTGGAGTGTTATTTTGGTGTATTCGACACGTACAAAAAATTTGAGAATAGGTTTCGGTATGACAATGTTGACGATCTCCTTGTAAGTATTATCATGAAACATAAAATGACAAGACTGATAAAATCACACTTCATTTTTTTCACGTCACAATACAGAATATACACATTAGGCAAGTTAGATATTCCTCTCTTCGAAACTTTTCTGTATTCTGTCTGTCCTATAACGCAGTAGTACCAGTTGACGGCTTAAGTGTCAAGCCGAGAAGTAGAACACAAAGTTCTACTTTTCTGCGAAAGTTAACAGAAGAGTTTTTCACGTAAGTAGTAAAACTGGATATAGCTCCTACGCGCAATGCCGATATATAGGATTTATTATTGTCACCAAAAAAGAGGTCACCAATAGTTCGCAAGGTAAGCACTCGACCCATAAAAGTGTTTTATTTAATAAGAATATATATATTATTAAGGCTGATGATACCGCAACTTCTTTTTAGTTTCTTGCACTCTCTCCACCTACTAAACGTTTAGCTGTTAATAAGTTTCAATCCAAGTTAAAGGGGGATAGGAAGTTCTACGACAGCAATTTCCCGTGCAAGTTTACAACAGTCTGGCTGGCATATAAACTTGTTTCGTGCGCATTATGCTTGGAATATTAGGATGATTAATTGCAATAAAATAAACAGTAACTCTGAATGCACATTCACTTTTAAATATCTCAACAAACATTTCCTCACCTGGATACAACTTTTTTCTATATTTTAACTCTGAGAATGTTGGTTCAACTCTTCTGTTTTCAAACGTTCTTCTAATTCTGCTATCTTTTCCATTCACTCTACTACTACCTTCTGGCTGCTCATTACTGCTATCCGAAACATCCTTGGTTTTCCTCTTAGGTCTTGGCATGGTAAATTCTGCAAGAGAAGTTTACACCTAATTAATATCTTCACGAAAATACTCGAGCCTAATATGCCTACGGCCATAAATGAATTCAATTCGTAAGAAATGTGAGACCTTGGAGTGGTCGAGAGGTTTACGTGCCCACTTTCTGTGTGCGTGGTTACGAGTTCTTTTCCCACCGTGGTCCACTGAAGGGTGTGGTTCGGAATCCACTTGACCAAAAAACTGTTGGCCATGTCCTTAGAAGCTTACGAGTTCGTTTAGGTCGCTCATAATAATTCAATCAATAAGAAACGTAACATTCAACGATAAACAAACGTTAAAAATTTGTTAATTGGTCTTGCGAAGCGTACGAGGAAATAAAATCAAATAGAAAACATTTTAGAAACAAACAATAGTCCTTAGGTTATTCATCTTTTAGTATGAAACGTTATATTTTCATGTGCAACTCGCCAAATATACGATACTGGTTGAGAAAAATAAAATTATATTACTCCAGCATATTGTCGACCTCATCACAAAGTGTCGTATCTCAATTTTCTAAACTTTTCCGGAGAGCAAATTTAAAGATTTTATTTAACTTCAAACTGTTATTCCCGAGACAGCAATTTACCTAATACACTGTAATTTTCACTCAATATTTATTGAACTCTTAAGCATTATGCTACGTTTTTCTGTGCAATTATTCCCATATCTTGATGTTGAAACGGGGTGTAAGTAAGATAAGACCGTTTGTGACGTACGTCGTGTGTATCTTAGAAATGATACGACACAATGTTTTAATAGGACTTTTAAGCTTGTTCCTTTCATTTTTCGTTTATTATTATTTTATTACCTGTTCTACAACATATTTTGTTACATTTTGCTATTTTTCTTTTCCTTTATTACTACTAATGATTCGTCATGGTCAGAAACGACGAGGAAAACTATGAATGTGACTCTAAAATTAGCTGGTCCTTTCGAATCGCTTAGTATTCTCCATTTGTGCTTCTATTATATCGCATACGGATGTCAATCCGCTCGGCTCGAGCGGCGAGTCTAACGCTCGAGTCGAGTTGTCACTCGAGCTCTCCGAGCAGCGACTCAGCTCGACTCGAGCACATAGTGAGCGCAGACTCGAATCGACTCGAGCACATAGTGAGCTCCGACTCGGACCGACTCGACTCGAACAGATGTGACCACTGACTTGACTCGAGTCGAGCGAATCGTTAACATCGAAATAATTCGCAAAAAAAAAAAAAAACATTTTAAAGACATTCTCCATAAGTACAGGCTGACTGATAAGATCATTGCATTATCTGCCGACAACAAACAAACTTTGAAGGTATTAAGCGAGCAGGAAAGAATAACGTTTTTTCTAAACTAAAATCACGGCTAAATGGAAACATATTAGGTTTGGGCTGTGTCGCACATATCGTACACAATAGTATTCAAAGTGCAAGTGACTTGTTACCGGTAGGTATTGAAACTACTGTGTGCAAAATATTTTCATATATATACTGTCCGTGTGGCAAGTTTGCAAGAATTTTGTGATTCTGCAAATGTTCAATACAAACAAATTCTTGGACATACTAAAACGAGATGGTTATCATTAGCACCTGCAGATGATCGACTCATTTCTATGTTTAAGAGTTTGAAATCTTACTTCTTTCGCAGGATTCATGCCCTGTAGTATTGGAAAAATTCTTTAACAATAAAACTTCTTTGCTTTGGCTTCAGTTTTTACAGAGCCAACTAAAAATGTTCAACAATTGCATTAAGAAAATTGAAAACGAGAAAATGACAGCCGTTGAACTTGTTTCTGTGCTTCATGGGCTTATTGATAGAATTCAAGATAGAAAAATGGAACATTTTCTTCCCAGAGAAACAGAATTGTTATTACATACATTACAAGAGGACGGCGTCATTACGGAACAAACATTTAACCGGCAGTGTGACGAGTTTTATAATATGTGTATTATGTACATTGAAAAGTGGCTTTCTAATAATCCAGTTAAAGATCTTTCATCCTTATCGTGGCTTTGTTTAACCTCAAAAGACATTACGTGGGCTGCAGTAAAATCGTCATTAGCGGTTGTTTTAAACAATTCGGTGGTTGATGTAGATGAGGACCAATATTTTGAGCAATATAAACTTATCGAAAAAGTCATACAATCCAAGTGGCCGATATGGAATTCGAATTCCAGTTCACACAGTAATGTCAGTGATAATTCGTCCATAGAAGACAAATGGGTACAAATTTTCAAGAAATTTCATGAGGAAAGTGTTGATGTTTCTGCATTTTCCACTGTCGTAGGATTCGCGTTCACTCTACCTGGAACCAATGCCTCCGTCGAGCGTGTATTTTCAATTATAAACTCGTTATGGACGGACGAAAGGAATAAACTGGACACTGACACCTTTGGAGCATGTGCGATACTCAAGACTCATTTTTTCGGCTTATCATGTATACGGTTCTACCAGGAAATACTTAGATAAAAGGTTACTTCAACAAATTCACGATTCAAGAAAGTACTCCCACGTGCAGACTGCAGTCCCAGGATGGTCAGAATGAATCCGGAACTTCTCAATAAGGTGAGTTTTTATTTATAATAATAGAGTAATAGACTTAAAACAGTAAAGAATAAGTACCTTATTTTGATTTTTTTAGTTTTATGTTCTTTTATGTGTAATACACACAGGGGTAGTTCAAGTATTACGTAAGCAGCCTAAGAAAGAGGGAATTGGATTCAAGTTTTTCTTACTTTTGCTGACAGTGGGGGAGGGGGTCGTGCTGACGTAAGCATACATCATACATGCGAGTTATTGAGTTGTTGGTTTGTTAAAAATAACAGAAATAAAGTAAAAATTCAACGAAAGAAGTTCTTTGAAGATAACAAACGCCGCCAGAACATATTGCCAATGAATTAACCGTTCTAAAAAAGGATATAACACGAACAGACAAAACATGTGAAAGGAAACATCATACCTTGAATGAGCTAAACAGACTCTGAAAGCCACAAAGCATAACAGATCCTGAGAAATTTAAAAGAAAAAAAAATTGCTTGCCAGGGGAGAGGGGGAGTAATTTGCTTACGTTTGCTTAACTAGGGAGGAGAAGGTCTACTAAAACGACTAAAAATGTAATTACGTAATACTTGAACAACTCTATCTAATGGAAGAAAGTAAATTAGTATATAACACTTCTTTTCATTTTAAGCAGTTTAAAGATTCTCGTAATTTAGTAGCGTCCCAGATTTTCATTTTTGAAATATGGCAACCCTAAATGAAGTACTATCTGGATTACATAATTCACGTGGATAATCTTTATTGTAGATATTGTTAATGGGAACGGTTCGGTTTACTATGTCTTGCATAACTCTGCCTAACGTAAGCTAACCTATGTATCAATCAGAATCAGTCAAAGACTGCCAATGCATGTTGTATTTGAGAGGACCCTCTCAGTTTTCAGTTGCTAAAATACGATGCGTATATTACGTAAAGAAAAATAAAACTGAAGATCAGAAATGAGTCGAAAGAGCTCACACAGAACTATATTCCTTAGTTACACTTCAATAGCACGTGAATTATTGATATTTCGACAATTAAGACTGTCGTGCCACGGTGAGAGGAAGATTGCAGGGAACCTTCTACCTACAATTAAAGGGGTAAATTCCAAAAATTAATAAATCCGTTTTGCAAAGTTTTCTGTTCAATGCGAAATTATAACTAGGCAGTTTGACCTACAAGACGTATAACGGGTTTCTGCGCATTATTGGAGTATTATGAACACTTTTGATATGGCAAAGTTTTAGAGACACGTAGCATGCATTTGATAATTTACAAAGTTGGTCGAGTTTTGTAGATTTTTAAAAAGTAGAAATAAGCCCTTTTGGCAGTGTGCTCTTCAACTGGCTATTATGATCATGTTCGAAAAAAAATCATGATTTGTAGATACCCTGGTATATTTGTTGGAACTAATTTATGGCCTTTCTGCAAGTTTGGCTCAGGTCTTGTTTGAACATGTATCACGCTGTACACATTAATATAAATCAAATATAAAAATCAAGCCGTCATACACTAAAGTAAAAAATAATTCTTTAAAATTTACACATGACCATTGTACACACCCATTACTACGAACAAACTTACCTGTAGAATGACTCTTGAACCCTGAACAGAAGAGTTTTGATGTTTAATTCTTTTGTAACTCAAGTTTCAGATGTTCATTTACAGTTCATTGTATAGTTCCAGATGTTCACTGAATGGAAACAGCCAGGGGGAACAACCTGAAAATTTGGATCTTCGTTACACTTACGTAATAAGCAAAGGTTTATTTTCCTTCATATTAAATACATTAACAAGCATTTAGTTATTCTTAGAGAATTTGTTTGAATTTTTACATTTAAACTATAATACAAACAGTATGCTGAAACTCGCGATTATTTTAGAATTTATTTTCTTTCAATCGAGTTTTCTACTTGTTTCATCTTCAATTTTCATTTGACAGACTGAACCCAATAGAGCAGAATTAACAAAATTATAACGAACTGAAGCACATGATCAGCATCGCAAAAATCCAAAAAGCAATAATTAAAAAAAAAAAAAAAAAAAAATCCCTAGGAACATTTTCGATCAGAAAAATTTCTAACAAATTATTTATGTTTACCTTCTGTGCAGTGAAAAGGTTGGTATGATGCAAAATAAACTATATCACTGCGAAGAGTTAACAAAATTTGTTATTTACAAGAAACAGAAATTCAAAATCATTAACTAATTCTATTTGGTCTACGAAGGATAACTCTACTTCAATCATCAGCCCTTTCTATTTATAAAATCGATCACGTACACCATCACAAAATACATGATAACAAGCCGAAACACAGGGAATGAAGGAAATAAGAATTAGGGATGAGGTCACAGAGAAAGTAAACGAATTTAAATACTTGGGAGCATACGTAACAACCAAAAAAATGAGGTAACGGAAGAAATAAAAAGTCGCTTAGTATCGGGCAACGCATGTTTCTATTCAGTCCAAAAACTTTTAACATCGCGATTAATATCAAGGAAACTGAAATTGAAAATATACAAAAACGGTTATTCTGTCGGTAATACTTTACGGTTGCGAAACTTGGAGTACGACCCTAGCAGATGAACATAAATTATGTGCGTTTGAAAATAAGGTTTTGAGAAAGATATACGGGCCGAAACGGGACGAGATGACTGGAGAATGGAGGAGACTGCATAATGAAGAACTCCACGGACTGTACGATTCACCAAATGTAAAAAAAAAAATAATGAAATCGCGACGAGTAAGGTGAGCAATGTAGCTCGGATGGGGAAAAAACGAAGATTATATTCTATCCTGGTTGGAAGGTCGGATGGAAGAAGACTATTGGGAAGACCGAGACGTCGTTGGGAGGACAATATTAGAAGAGATCTTCGAGAAGTAGGTGTTTCTGATGAAAACTGGCTTGATGTTGCCCAGGATAGAATACAATGGCGAACGTTTCTTACTGCGGCGATAAACTTGCGAGTTCCATACGCCATAGGGTTAGTTAGTTAAAATCGATCACACCAACTAAGTTCACTTCACATACTTAATACATAGGTTCCCTTCAATTTGCAGGATTTAAGTTTCGTTATTCTCTCTTTTATTTTTTTTTTCTTGATGTATACAATCATTACACGATATGTAAAACAAAAACGCAATCGTAGCATACACGTAACTAACTCCCATTGTAGTTAAAGAAAAGCTGTTTATAGTTAACAAAGCAAAAGACAATAACTCTGTTATAACAAAAGACAATAGATACTTAGAATTCGTAGCTACTGCTCTCAAACAAAAGAATGCTAATTTACGATACCACAGTGATGCTTAAACTTTATGTTTCTCACCTTTGATAAACTAACTCAGAATTGCCATCACAGCATTACCTCAGGTATCTACACAAAAATAAAAGACATGACGACACACAATATTTCCAAGTCAATTGATATGAAATGGAATGATCCAAAGCTTGAACTGAACAACAGTTAGCATACTGTAAAGGCAGACAGAGGGCTCAGTTGAAGTTTAGCGCGTACTTGATTCACTTGGTCCAGTTTCATGATTTCTTTTCCGATTTTACTAAGTTTCAATTTTGGTTGAATATCTTGAAGTGTCTTTCAGATATAATATTAATAATACATAAAATAATAAAAACGTAAAATTTCTTGTCAACTTGATAAGGCTGTGGATATGATTAATAACACGATCTAGCCTTGACAAGAATTTCTACATGACGTGACGAAAGACACATCACAATGTTCAACTTCTGTCATGAAAATCACAAGCAATTTCAACCACTACCGTTTGGATCATTAGACAGAGTAGGTAATTTTTTTCATTAATAAAAACCTGATAATAATCGTATCTGTTAGAAGAAAGAAATTACTGATTTAACGCAATGGAACATTTGTATTTTTAGCAAAGAAAAGAAAAAAGAAAGAAGTTTTCTCAATCTGTTGACATTGTAATGGAACTTTCATTCTTTAAGCGTCATGTTTGAAAAATGGTTTGTTTAGTAAATGAATGGCCTTACATGAAAAGGATCAAGGATATTGATAATAAATGTATTTTTATGAGAAGGTTTTAACCAGTGTTAACTGGCGAATAATTTCATAATCAGAGATCTGGAATTAGAATGGTTAAGTATGGTGATATATAGTTTTATTTACAATAAAGTTTATTGATGTTTATATACTGGACTATATTTGTAGCATGATAAAGATGGATCAAATGTTGGGTCATGTTAGGAGAGATGTATCCACCTCACACGGAATTGGATTACGGTTAGTCTGGAATCTTAAATGGTTGATCTTTAGAATTGTTCTACCTTATACAAAAGGAAATAAAAATATTAATATCTATAAAACTAAACCTAAATTGAATTTGGGTAAGTGCTCACTGCTTTTGGGTAGCTACCACTTTTGAATATTTTTTGTTCAAAGTGACGATGCCGCTATGAACATTAGCTTTTCTCGTGCTTCTAGGCGTAAAGTGAAGTGAAGTGAATAAAAAGAAGCAAATACTCGAATGTGTTTACTCGCGAATAAATTATTCTCTCGCCTATGAGGTGAATAGAAGTTTGCTTTTACTCAAGAGAATTTTCTTGTATCAAAACTGAGAGTTACTTGAAAGTTATTTTTATTCGCTCTTATTTAAGTATCTGCTTATAAGTTCCGAGCTTTTACTTATCACAGAAGCACTTACTTTCAAAGCACAAGTACTATCATTTAAGGCTAGTTTGTTCCCAGAAATTCAAATTTGAAGACATTTGTCACCTACGTTCACTTGTTTAGGAGATAGGGATTCTTAAAATTAGTAGGCCTATGGTGGCGTCCTATATGTGCTTAATTTTGCGGCCATCTTACGTAGCACATCGGGTTCAACGAAGTTTAGGTATCCACGAGCCGTTGATGTAAATGGTGTAGCTCGTTGACTGTGCCACGGTATACGCCTTTTAAGGGTCACTTCTACAATTGACGGCTAAGCTTCTTATCTGGTCAGGGCTAAGTTGAGGCCAAGCCTCATTTTGCGTACTCTCACTGGCCAAAATATGACTGGTCTCCACTTAGCCCTGGCCAGAAGCTTAGCCATCGATGGGCCGCACGGAATCTTATGGGCCATTGAAGTAAATGAAGTGATTCACACAGCAACGAAAACTTTGCGGCCGCGGAACGTTTTCGCAGACCTTCCGCATCGCCCATAGTGTCGCGGAAGCCACAGGACTTCCGAAAGTTATTTTCGGGCCATTGCAAAGCATTGGATCGTTCACACTACGGAGAGTAGACGTGCGAATATTGTGCGTAATGGCTATAGAAAAGTTGATGTTGAACTGTTTTTTATGGAGGTTCTATGGAGCGTGTATTTGGGACATTCGAACAGAAGAATACACGGACAGGAACAAGAAGGATGCAAAACTTGATGCAATATTTGTCTCTTTAAAATCTGGAATCTTTTCCTTCTTAATTTCACCTATTCAATTATAAAAATGGAGATAGTTTTTATTTTTATCTATTTTAAGTAGTAAATTATAAGCTTAAAAATAAAAAATAAAGTCTGACCGAAAATTAAAATGAATAATGGACACAGGTTTGGTAGGGGGGCACAGGTTTGGCATTGAACGTCAAGGGTGACTCAGATGTCTACTATGGGGCACTATAAATCTTGACAAGTTCACTGCAACAAGATCAGCTCTGCCAAACAAATCCTACTCTCACGTCCACGAAGGCTGCAAAGCCGCGTGCCTCCTAGTCTCACGAACGAGAGAGGGTGAAAGCGAGCTTCTGGCGCCTTAAAACCAGAAACTGTAGGCTAAGGGAGTAAACCCCGACAGAAAATCCGAGGTCCTCCAACGAAGCGGGCTAACAACCTACTTCTGTAAAGCAACCATTGCTACGAAATCCCAAGAAGAGCCTCGGATTGGTAGGATTGATGGTGATCGGACACGGCAACGACTTAAGGACATAACGATAGGAACAAGAAATGTAAGAACGCTAAACAAAACGGGCGCACTTCAAAACTTACAGCAATAGATATCAAAATATCAAATAGAAGTAGCAGCAATACAGGAAACAAAATGGCATGGGAAAGGTATTATGGACACACAGACACACACCATACTATACTCGTACAGTGGAAAGGGTGCAGGAATACAAGAAGGAGTAGCCTTTATAATAGACAAGGACCTTAAGGGTTCCATTATGGGATTTACAGCACACAACGAACGAACAGCAGTGCTAAGATTGAAAACAAAATTCTTCAACCTCTCAATTATAAATATCCATGCACCTACAGAAGACAAAGATGAAACAGTCAAAGATGCGTTTTACACAGAACTAGAAGAGATATACGATTCACTGTCCACAAATGACATAAAGATGGTAATAGGAGATGCAAATGCGAAAATAGGAAAGGAAGAACGGTTCTCAGACGTAATAGGAAAACATAGTCTGCACAACGTTAGCAATAATAATGGGCTAAGGGTAATAGATTTTGCACTGAGTAAAAACATGAGGATTAGCTCCACAAATTTCCCACATAAAGATATCCACAAACAAACTTGGAAATCACCAGACGGGAACACGAACAACCAAATAGATCATGTTATGACTGAAAAAAGGGGAGCATCAAATATAATGGATGTTAGAACCTACAGAGGAGCTAACAGTGATTCAGACCACTACTTGGTTAAAGTTACTTACAGATGCAGATTGGCAGCTCGTAAAGAGGAGGGAAAACAAAGAACT